>JASANE010026600.1:0-42184 GCA_030248225.1 Trileptium ribeirensis
TTGATTATATTTAAAGACGGTTGCTTACCACAACATGAGTTATTGTTTAGTTACTGCTGAAGTACTGTTTCATTACAGTTCAGTTTACTATTTCTTATTGTCTCGTTTCAACGTTACTTTTACTGTCTTGTTTACTACGTTTTGTTCACTTACTTCTGTTGGCTTTCAATAAACGTTGGTTTTCTACAACTCAACGTGGATCTACGCCTCTCGGAATACAACAGAAGCTTTCTGGTGCACTGAGTGGGATCTTGTTCAATACTAGGATCGAGTGCCACATAGTCAACGGATTGATCAAGATTGAAGTCATCGCATCATGGCCGAATTCAAGGACCTGATGATACTCATGCAGCAACAACTTCAGCAACAACAAAAAATGATGCTGAAGATGGAGCAACAACGGAAGGACGATCAGACAAGATTCGAAAGTATACTTGGGAAGATCACGTCAGGTACGACTTTAACTTCTACTTCAACGGTCAGCTCGGCGACTCCGAACTGCCCTCCTTTTGATTCAACGTCTGAACTTTGGACCGATTATTACGCTAGCTTTTGCACCTTCCTGGGAGCTCATTCTGTTTCGGACAATAAGAAAGCCCAAGTATTTCTTACGAACCAATCAGCCACTACGTACAAGCTATTGGTTAATCTCGCGGCTCAAAAGACCCCTCCTACTGATATCAACGAACTGACTTTTAACGGAATAGTCGCCTTCATGAAAGATCAGTTCGATCCAAAACGTTTCATCGTCCGGGAACGATTCAAGTTCTGGAGCGATATGCAGCGCAAACCCGGCGAAACAATTCAGAAACTGGCGACGCGCCTTCGCCAAGACGCTGCAACGTGCGCCTTTGCGTCTATTATGGACCCCCAGGACGAGGCATTGCGCACTCGCTTCATTTGCTCTATCAACAATGAAGCCGTTCTCAAGGCCCTTTTCAACATCAAAGACGACGAACTGAATTTCGCTCGCGCAATTGAAATCGCAACTGATACGGAAGATGCCGCTAAAGTCGCCAAAGAAACCGTCTACGGCTCCAAGCCAAAACCGGTAAATAAGCTGAAGCAGCATCACAAGGCCCATGCAATAGAATCCTCAGAGAATTTCAGTGCTTCGGGCAAAACAAAGGTAACCTGCTACCGCTGCGGTCAACCGAACCACAAGGCAAACTGTTGCCGATTCAAGGAGGCTAAGTGCAGCCATTGCAATTTCAATGGTCATTTGGAGAAGGTCTGCCCAAAAAGAAGCTTTCCACATCAAAGGCAAGCAAAAATTCTGTGAAAAGAAGTGAATTCATCAATTCGGTCAAGGAATCCCACGACAATATGCCAAAGCTTTGAAGTACCACTAGAGATTGATGGCAAACGGTGCGTGCTTGAGCTGGATACTGCCACTGCAGGTAATTTCGTATCCACTGACTACTGGCATAGGTTGGGACGGCCGAAGTTAGATAACCCCTGCTGCCGCCATGAGACCGCCAGCAAACACGATTTGCCAGTGAAAGGCACTTTCGTTAGGAATACTCGTTGCCAAGGGTCAGAGTTTCGTTGTGACGTTCGATTTACGGTAGCCGACATTCCTGACTTGAACCTCTTGGGACGAGAGGCAACCAAACAGTTGGGAATCTCCGTGTATAAGGCAATGGGCAATGTAATTTCTTGCAACGCAGTTTTTAGTCATCTCAAGGCTGACATTAAGCTACGAGACCAATGCAAAGAGCTCTTCGAAGAATTCCCCAACCTTTGGAAGTCAGAACTGGAATGCCTTAAAGACTTTGAACTAGAAATCGAATTCAAGCGACAATCCCACCCGATTTTATGCAAAGTAAGACTGGTCCCTTTTGCCATCCAAGCCGATTTGAAGAAAGCGTACGAAAGCGGCATTGCTAAAGGAATTTGGTAGCCGACTCAGTTCAATGAATACGGCACGCCAGTTGTTCCCGGTTGCAAGGCACTCCGTCCAGGTGAGACTAAGCCTGCATTGCATGTTTGTGGTGACTATTCTGTCAGTATAAACTGGCAGCTAAAAGACCATGGACACCCGCTACCTCTGCCGGAGGATCTCATGCGTAAACTAGGAGGTGGATACGGGTTTACAAAGATTGATCTGGCCGATGCGTATAACCAGATCAAACTAGGCCCAAGTCAAAGGAAACTTGCTCTCAATACTCACAAAGGTGTGCTTCTTCAAAAACGACTGCCGTTCGGCATCAAGTCCGCTCCAAGTTACTTTCAGCAAACCATGGATCAGCTTACACAAGATCTACCTGGTATTGCTGTCTATATGGATGACATTTTGGTCAGTGGCAAATATGCTAATGATCATCTGCGGAATCTCCGACGATTACTTCAGCGTCTAGATAATAAAGGACTCCGCTGCCGACTGGAAAAATGTCAGTTTGCACAACTTTGAGTAGAATATCTTGGACACTTACTGTCGAAAGAAGGAATCGCCAAAGGACCAAAAGTCGACGATGTCCTCAAATTACCGGCACCACAAGACGTGTCCAGTCTGAGAGCATTCTTGGGCTCGGTACAGTTTTACACCAAGTTCCTTCCTACCAACCTGGCTACAATTTCCGAACCACTGTTCCGTCTTACAAAGAAGAAGACGCATCAGAAATGGGACGCAGAACCACAATCTGCATTCGATCGACTAAAGCAACTTCTTTCCTCTGAAAACGTGCTGGTTCATTATAACGAATCAATCCCATTAGGAGTTGCTTGCGATGCTTTTAACGTTGGAATTGGTGCAGCATTATTTCACCGCTATCCAGATGGAAGCGAGCAGCCAATTTGCAACGTCTCAAAAATTCTTAATGAATCCCAGAAGAACTACAGTCAGATTCAGAAGGAAGCACTGGCTATTATCTTCGGGTTAAAGAAATTTTACCAATACCTTTATGGAAGGAAATTTACGTTGGTCACAGATCATCGACCACTTATTGCCATGTTTGGGCCCGGAAAAGAAACACCGATTCTCGCCGCAAACAGATTGGCACGTTGGGCTCTCATGTTAGGACAATTTGATTACCAAATTGAATTCCGCAAAATAGCTGATGATGCAAATGCTGATGTCCTGAGTCGTCTAACTGCGACTGACGATTTCCAGTTCGACAGGAAGGATAGCGAAGACGATGCAGCTATGGTCTGTGCCATTCAAAACATCAGTAACAAAGTCACTCCTGCTGACAAACATTCACTGGCCCGCGAATCGGCGAAAGATCCAGTCATTTCAGTAGTGCTTCGATTCACGCGTGAAGGATGGCCGCCAAAGAAGAACGACGAAGGTACGGAAATGCAACGTTACCGTAAGTTGGCTGATTCACTATCTATTGTTAACGGTTGCTTAGTACTTGGCTCCAGAGTAGTGATCCCTGCCAATCTTCGCCGCGATGTCTTCGAATTGTTGCACCTGGAACACTTTGGCATGCAGCGTATGTAGCAGCTTGCACGTACAGCTGTCTGCTGGCCAAATATTGATGATGACATCGAAGCAACCTGCCGCACTTGCACCAGCTGTGGGGAGCACCAAAACAAACCACCAAAACCGGCAATTCACCCATGGATGCTACCAGAAAAACCATGGGGCCGTTTAGATCTTGATCACGCTAATAATTTCCTGGGGACTAATTGGATGGTTTTAACTTACGCATATTCAAACTATCCCTATATTCATACAACTCAGGCGGTTACGGCAAAGGCAACGATTGATCTCCTGGAACAGGACTTTGCTCATTTCGGATATCCTCATTCATTGGTCACGGACAATGCATCAGCATTCATGTCGGAAGAATTCCAGGCATGGTGCAAAGAACGAGGAATTACTCGTCTTACAGGTGCTCCGTATCATCCTGCTACGAATGGATCCGCGGAACGACTCGTCCAAACTTTCAAGCATGCTTTACGGAAATCAAGTCTTCCTCCGAGAAAAGCTTTGCAAGAGTTCCTGATGCAATATCGTCGCACTCCTAACTCCAGCGGATATTCCCTCAGTGAGTTACTCAATTCGAGACAAATTCGGACTAAAATCGACAATCTGCTTCCGCCCCCAGCTTACACTGCTCAAGGTAAGCAAGCCAAAGAAGCTAGCAATTCCCAATTTCAAACTGTTACAAAAGTAGACCCCGTTTATAAAGTCGGTGATCCGGTCTATGCTTTGTACTTTGGACCCCATCACGACAAGCAGTCACGTTGGGTGCCCGCTGTAGTCACACAGCGAAAAGGCACCCGTACTGTCAACGTCCGTGTTTATCCACGAGGACCCACCTGGCATCACGTCGAACAACTGCAGCCAAGGCACGTTTCTCAAGATGACAACGAACCTGGCGCAGATGTCGATTCAACAGGTGCCACAAATACTGCGGATAATGATCCGTTGGAAATCGCCGAAGTGCCTCAGACAGGAGGAGAAGAAACTATCGACGATGCGTCCAGTTCCGGCGGTCAGCAACCACGGCGTTCAAAGCGGACAACAAAAGGGCGTCCGCCTAAACACTACTCGCCGACAAGATAAACCTTCGGCTAGGCGGGGAGGTGTTATGGATTTGCTTCGCCAGAACATTTTGGAATTACATGCGATCCTGTTATGGAAGCTCCTATGATGTACGAGGACATCCTTACACGTGGAGTGACGGCATCTCGATCCTTCTAGAATGTTCTACGGATTTCGAAGACTGGTGTCATGATTATTCTAGTAGATTTTTTTATTATATTTAAAGACGGTTGCTTACCACAACTTGAGTTATTGTTTAGTTATTGCTGAAGTACTGTTTCATTACTGTTCATTACTGTTCAGTTTACTGTTTCTTATTGTCTAGATTCAACATTGCTTTTACCGTCTTGTTTACTACGTTTTGTTCACTTACTTCTGTTGGCTTTCAATAAACGTTTGTTTTCTACAACTCGCCTCTGGGAATACAATTGCTGTAGAAAGCTGGATAGATCGTTGATGGGGTTGTTGGGTGTTAAATAATACCTGATCAGATACCCTTTGAGCGCTTTGATCCATTGTCGTAGGGTGGTGTTGTAAGATTGACCGACAATGGATGATTGTTGTTGTGAGGTATTAATTATATCTTGCGCCATCTGATGTAACTGATCATGATGATCAGCTTCAGTTGTTGTTGATGTTGATGGTTGGAGTTCCATCAGCGTTGACATTGTTGATTGGATTTTTGTGATAGTTGAAGTTGGTTGTTGACCTGTTGGTATTAAGTGGGGTTGTAGACAGTTTGATTGATGCGCTTTGCAGTTTTTGTTTTGGTGCCTTGTAAGAGCGTCTTGACGCGAAAATACTTTTCCACAATGTTCGCACCAATTCAATTGTAAGTTATGAATTGTATTTATATGACGTGTTAAGTGGTCACGTCTGGTGAACCTTTTGTTGCATTTATTACACTTGAGTGCCATTCCTTTTAAGATTTTCTAAAATAGTTCTTAAAAAAGGGTTATGAGCGAACATTACGTTTGGTTGAAATCCAGCATATGGTACAAATATTATTATTATTATATTATTGAAAATGAACGAAAAGGAAATATACCAGCAGAAAACGCAACAGTGCTAACTTCTACAACCTTTCAACTTATAGATGAAAAATTATTAAAGTATAAATTATTAACTTTGTAATTTTATCTTTATTTAAGTAGCAAAAATGAAATCAGCGTATCAGAAAACCTATAGATATAAATTTCGGTAACTTCTACTGTTAGTTTGTAAGTTATTAACTACGTAATCATTACATATTAGCTATGTAACCTAGTTTTATTTAAATAACAAAAAACGAAATCAGCGAAGTTGAAAACCTGTAAATATTAATTTCTGTAAGCTGTGCTTAAAATAACATTATATTCCAAATCTACATAGTTAATAACATATAAATACCAAGTTTGGTAACTTTATTACAAATAACTAAAAAGTTATTAAATTAAATAATCTAAACTATTAGCTATGTAACTAAATAGTAGCTATATACTTAAAATAACATATTCATAATCATAATCTACATAGTTGATAAATTATAAATACGAATTTTTATGTGTGTGTCGTGTTAAGCATACAAGTAATGTGCTGTTTGTTGTGTGTGATATGTATTTCTATATATATAAGTCTAGGTCTCTAAATAAGAGCTACCTTCTGGTTATGCAAATTGGTTGCTGAGTCCAAATGTGAGAGAGAGAAAAAATATTCCAATGTATATACCCCCTCTAAATCCGTCCTTGTTTGGAGGTCATTAATCTTACACCCCACTCATACCCACTTATGGGGGTGAATAAAACCAGATCAAGTGAAGCGCGAAATAAACATTCAATCAAAGCATCAATGCTTTTATATAGTCCGTTCGTGCTGCATTTAGCGTTGCTAGAGTCGCATTTACAATATACTAAATTATATTTGTTGAAAACGGTTGTTAAACCACACAAATCAGATTTATAAAAACTAAAATGATACGTGCTTCCTACTAACTATCTCTAGCATGATGTCACCTTGTTGGCATCATGATTTTCTACTAGAGTTCCAATTTTGGTAGGATGACATCTGTTTAGAATGATGTCACTTTATTGACATCGATGTTGACATGTGGCAAAATATCAGTGAGCAAAATTTTGTTTCTTATGCGACCACAATATATATGCGTCATGAGCAGCGATAGCGCGACACACACAACGATTGCTATGGCAACTGGAAGATGGAATATATACCTCATACTTGGGTGGGGGCTCATTAATTAAGCACCACACTTTTGTAGGGTTATAGGTTTCTTAGTCGTATTTTCGGATTAGTGCCATATAACACATTGCAGAAACCTGGTCACCACATGGATATGTGGGGGCATATCGTTGACCATATGTCAACCCCACTCACCCCCACTTGTGTGGGGGGATAAAACCCCATTTACTATCTACTATGAACTTACATTTTGGTATTTTATATTTTCACTTTTTTACATTATATGCAATTTGTCTAGAGCTGTGCTATGAAGCTGTCCCCCCACTTTTCAAATCGTAACTGCACCCTTGGATATTTGACAAAATGACTAGGTGACTCCGTATAGCTGTACCGCATATGGTTAGTCCAGGAGGTCCCGGCTAGTAAGCAACGTCCGGTAAACAATGTGGGTTTTAGTACCAGCTATCGAAATTATTGTGCGATTTTGTTCAGTGGCCAGTTCGTGGGTGCCTTTATTGAGAAGTGGGTGCTGTCGCCGGAATAACTAAATTGTTTCTTTATTGAGCACTGTTTTAAAGAACGGATTTTCTTTTCCTTTGGTGGATGCTAAACTGAAAGGCTTTGTTAGTGATTATTCGTTTACAAAAATAAACGATTTGTGGAAATAGTATCATAGTAATTATCATGCTATAGTACTGACCATACATACCATCTGACAAATTTCACAATATCTTTGAGCAAGGAACCTTTCGCTTAAGTTGGCTGGTTGTGCCACAGGCAGATAAGGGACAAAAGAGGGACAATTTCGACGTTGTGTAGCATCAGAGGCAGATGCCAATGACAAAGTTTTAACTATTGCGAAGTTCAATGCACGCGACTAATCCAAACTCAAAAATGATTGCCTTCCAAAGGCCCCATACATTTCTACAAGTTTTTTTCCGCGGACCTGAAAAGATCCTCTGAACCTGTGACTATGCGCGTAGTGGCGGCGGACAAGCCTCCAATTTTCTCAGGGTCTAAAATTTTTGTGAGCATACCTCTGTATAGAACACATCGAAAAATGTATTGCAAATTGGGCTATATCGAAGCATTTGGTTAATATTTAAACTTTGATAATTCTTTGAATATAATTTATAGGCGGAGCGAGAAAAACATCGACGACCAACGAGTAACATCGGACGCGCTACGGGCGAATTTGATAGTCGTACTACGCATCATGATAATTTTGACAATAAAGGACATGTGAGAAATTAAATATCTATTTGTACAATAAATGGAGTATCCATGTCAATAGGGAGATGCTGGCCATTCTTATAGGCTTTTGCGATCCTACGCTAGGTGGCCACAGTAAACCCGCTCGCTGGATTCGTAGCATTTGATATTTATGAACACGATGTGTATATGACGAAATTGAGATCTGATCATAATACATTTTATGTGACCTACGCCCCGTAAAGCGTGCATCTCCACGGAACAAAAAAATTTAACATGGGCTCAACTCTGACATTCAATATTTTAAACAATGTCTTAAATTCAACAGTATTTCAAAATAGAAAAATTATCGCTAATTAGTTATCTTTTATACACATAGAACTTGTTAAATACTGAAATTTGATTGTGTCTGTGCTACTATACAGGGTGTTTCAGAAGTAACTACCCACTGTTTAATGCTAACTATCGGCTGACTGGGCAGAGGTAGCACATCAGTTTTTTGTATAAATATAGACAAGTATTAATAGTTTACATACATTACTAAGAAAGATCTCAGAACAGCTCCGTCTGTGCACCACCAAGCTGAATACATTTCTCCAGTCGGGATGGTACAGATCGGCAAACTTTGGCGCATAAGTCCACTGGAATTTTAGAAAACGCTGATTTTATTCTGTCCATGAATTCTCGAGGGACCTTCGCCCTACTTCCATAAGCATCTTCTTTCAGAACACCCCAAAGAAAGAAGTCAGGCTGAGTTAAGTCTGCTGACCTAGCTGGCCACTCGATGGCACCTCTGCGGCCGATCCATGGATTCGGGAACCTTTCGTCCAGCCAAGCGCGGACTTCGGTAGCGTAGTGAGCTGGGGCTCCGTCATGCATGAAAACAATGTCCTCGGTTGCGATTTGCGGGTAGAAATTCACAGATAAAAGTTCCAAATAGCTGGTTTTATTGACATTTCCGTCAAAAAAGAATGGACCAACGATGCGTTGTGAACAAATTCCGTCCCAGACACAGACTCCAGGGGCGTTGACCTCTTTGTTAATCGTGACATGTGGATTGTCTTCAGACCAGTAAACACGATTATGGCGATTAACATGACCATGTTCGCTTGAAAACCGCCTCGTCGGTCCACAAAATGCGATCAAGGTCCAACGCACTGCTTTCCACCATGTCCATAAATGTCTCGCAAACCTGGACTCTGCGATCGAAGTCATCACCAGAGAGTCCATCGATAAGGCAGGGCCGAAAGGGCTTCAAGTTAAGCTCCTTGTAAAGGCGCCAAATGAAAGTATGAGGAATACCCAGCTTTGGTTTGGAGAAGCCCTTCGAGTTGATTTCTGGGGGCTCCTGGATACCGCAGCGCTTAATGCATACCGCAGCGCTTAATGCAGCTTTCTGGTCCCCACATGTGGCAGAATTTGGACGACCCGGCCTCAGCCGTTCCGCTACACTGCCAGTGTCCTCGAATCGGGAAATAATATCAGCGATCGTCTTGTGAGTAGGAGGTATTGAGTCGAAATGATTTTTCCACTGGCGTGAGACTTCGGCATAATTTCCGTATTTATAGTAAAGTTTTACAACACAGATTTTTTCAGGCAGAGATCGTGGTGGGGAATCCATGGTATAAACAGTATAAATTTATAACCTGAAATATTAAAAACAGCGATAAACAACCATTGCGAAATATTACGCCAGAAGATATTGATTGACAAAGTGTGGGTAGTTACTTCTGAAACACCCTGCATTTTTCGGATACCGGACTATAAAATAGATACGGACTAAGTGTTATACTACTCCAAACGGTATTCGAATCAACAGAATTGTTGGGCTCACAGTAATTCACAAATTTAAACTGTTAAAATCAACAGTGAGCATAGCAAATGTTCATACGTGCTATAGGTCCGAGTTCCCGGGGAGTAGCTCATAGAGGTGTATTCTTATATGGGGGTCGCCTGCCGCTTATGGTTTGGAGACATAGGGCGGTAGGCGACCTGTCAAGGTGTGAGCTCCCAAGGTTCGACGCCTCAGAGATAGCGTAAATCCCTACTCCTATGAGCATGTGTGATATATCTGTGTGTCTTTTTAGATATTTCCATTATACATCACAAGCTTGTCAAAGTGAAGCATTGATAGAACAAAATACTTTTAATATTTCAACTGAATATTTCAGGCAGAAAAGGTCAGAAATTTCAAGCCAGATGTCATGTATATTCCGTCGGGTGGTAAATTCGAAGGAATGTCTGAAACTCAGGCTCAATATTTCAGAAAGAACATTTTGGATACAGTGAATAGAGAACCGGTAATAATGATGATGTTGATTAATGATACATCCATGAGTTTGTTCTTGTTCGATGATGCATGACAGAGATGGAACTGGGTCACTGTCTCATGACTCAGTAACCCAGTGATATGCGGAAGGTATTACCCAATGACCCAGTGACCCGACCAAAATAGTGAACCATTTGACAAAGTGATCCAGTTACATCTCTTGCATCTGTCATCATCACTCTGAAATTACGAAGGGCAAAGTGATCAATATGATTATCTATATATGACGCCCTTTCCAATTTTCCGAAAACAAATTGCGCCAATTATACCCTAATTTTCTTCCACATACGTGTGGATTCTTTGCCAGTGACGTAGCTCTGCCCATGCTGTACCACGAGGAGGTGATCCCTCAGAGCCCACCACATTACCGCCCAACCAGCCACCAAAACATATGCGGAGCTTGACCATAATAGTGTTAAATTCAGAATATTTAGAACGATTCTGTTTGATTGAAATGAAGTCAGCGATAGTAACTAGCAACATGTTTTAATGAAATGAAATTACGCAAATCTTTTGTAGTTACGATGCGGTGTTAGATATGTACGGCTGCGTAATGTCACATTGCTACTGTAATAGCGCCCAGTCAAGAGATCTGTCAACTGCGGCTGCATTATATACTACGTCGGCTATCGGAACTGAGCCAAGCCAAGGGAAGTACTATGTACGGCCACGTAACGTGTCTGCTATCTTAATAGCGATCAGTCAGTATGCATCTGCTATTGTAACAGCGCCCTGTCAAGTAATGGCCACGTACGGCTGCATTAAACGCTATGTCGGCTATGTTGCTGCGCCCAGCCAAGGAAACTGCTACGTGCAGCTGTGTATACATCTGCTATGATACCACCGACCATAACACATCATAACTGGAACCGGTATTTCTGTGTTTCCACCAGGACAATGGGTTGGACACAGTTGATTTGCTGCCCTGCGAGTTATATGGACCGACCAGACCGTCGTAACAACGCAATTCTGCTGAAATCATTTGTTAAGATTCCACTTCTGATGCAGTAGCAACGAGTTTGGTTTGCTGCGATACTGAGGAACGGAACTGTTCAAATATATCGGGTTTAGGCAGTTTGGTTGGAGTACAGCCTTACACGGGTACATCCAAGCGTTGTATGACCGCTTCAGCAGACACCTGTGGATATGTACTGCTATTCTATATCATTATATACGTTATACTGCATCGTCTGAGCTTATAATAAACAGGCTTTTTAAACACATTTTGAACATAATTCAAATAGTTTTAAAACCAAGTAAAAGCAACAACACTTGTATGAATTCACTGTGAAAGCGTTAAACAATGAAAGGCAGATTATATTAAAAAATACTCAATAATGCATGTATATTGTTACAATGAGGTCGAATTGTAGTACATACTTTTGCTTTATTATTGATACTCGTAACTTTGGTATTAAACTAATGCTGTCTCCGCTATATTATTTAATAATCATTTTTGGAATTGATGTCGCATCGGTCCAAATTACAAGATGGGAATACACTACGGTACCCGATCTGGCCCTCCAAAAATTAGATAGGGTGAAGTTTCATGCGGTCTTACCGTGTTAATAGACTGTTTTTTTCGTTTGCATGTTCGATGGGCAGCTGCACAAGAAAATCTATATTGTGATATAGGCATAGTTTTAAATAACAGAACCTAAACGGTCCTGCCTTTTTTGGCCTGCAGCAGTACCCGAATTAGAATCGACTACCCGAGTCGGAGTTAAGTCAAGATCTAACCGTAGGGTAAGGACGGATCCAGGGTAACTTGGTCGGGTGTGGCGAGTGGTGCAGTACCCCGGCGTACCCTCTACCGCAAACTCTTGGCTCCGCATCTGCTGTAAGCTATATTGTAACAATTATCAACTATGACATGTAATGCATATAACGGTTTTCTAAAAGCTCAACTTACTTTACGTGATTAAATACTTATGAAAACTTTATTAAATAAATACTTTACTTATGTAGTACGCCAATATTTAATTTAATGTTGTGAATATTCTCTCCTGTCATTATACATTGAAAGATTTTCATTGCCTTAGTCATTATTTGTTACATTATTCCCAACTTATCGTTGGCTCTTTAGCGCACTAAATTCGAGAAAAACACACAATTTTGCACCAAACCCACAGGTATACGCAAAGGCACAAGACTCCACGTTGTACCTCTTACTGCTTTTAGTTATGTCCAAGCTGGAGGTAGCAACGTCGACGTTACAATCGAATCTGCATTCTTTTCTGAGTTTATATTTTATTACAAATATTTATCACGTAGCTAGGCATTACTCTGTATCTGGCTTTGCTTGTTTTTTCGTTTTGTTTATTTTTTCAAACATCATTAAACTTCGATTTTAACGGTAGCCGGGAATTCGACGACCGAGCTGATTAGATTATATCATAAAATTCTAGAATTTAATTTCTACCGAAGTACGGTAATATTTGTTTATAATAACGGCTTCGTATTCGATTACTCGTGCAACTCGTTTGGTATTCGTGTAAACTTTATAGAGCTATTTCTATCTTTATATACATCGCAACCGTTCCGAACATTAAAAGTCATTTAAAATATCAAGTCGATTTTAAAAAGTTTAATATTTACAAAAGTTGAAAACAGATTCTGGCTGTTTTCAAACAAGCCTATCTGCTGTGAAATGAAAGATGCAAAAATTATTTTAAGACTAGAATGAAATCGTACCGCCCTGTTAGTACCTACGAACGTCCACGTGAAGTATTCGATGCCACAACAACAAATCGAGACAATTATACCAAGAAACAAGTCGACAAATCAAGGGGATTCAAGCCTCACGAAAGTTACAAACGCTATGATGGCAAATTCGATGATAACACTACTAATCGCGCAGAGTTTGACGAGAAAAAGGTAAGCTTTACAGATGTTTACATATTTTGACCACATTGTCGCTGCAATATTTTCCGTTTACAAAATTTATGTCTCGAGATTTTTGTTAAAAAGACACGTAATCTAATTTTCGGACATCAAATGTTAAATCTATGTACAATTATATAATATCAAGTACAGCGTTCGCGGGATTAACCAGTAGTTTTAGTGCATACATGCTCATAGGAGGCAGAGAGAGGCGACGTCGATCCCCCTGGGGTAACCCCAACCGGCTGAAACTCCTCACCCTGACTCCCCCTGCGCCGAAGACGCGTGGAAAGGATTCTGGCGATCATCGGCACAAATCGGAAAAATTGGCAAAACTTAAGAACAATTTTGAGTCCAAACAAATTCAGAAAATTATCCCCTTGACGACTTACCGGCTACCAACGAGCGGCTAATCCCCCTGAAGAGGGCTTCCACCCTCCGAAGCACCCTCTATCCCAACTGAAACTTCGAACCTCGTGAATGCATGATTAAAATGCATATTTACACTCCGCTGATTTTTGAAACTAAAAATACTAGTCATAAAGAAAAACGTTACTCGAAATGAGCCATTCAACAGCTGTTTATTTTCCGACAGTGAAGGGCGTTCTTATTTTTATCAGTAATCTTTTTTCAAATTATTTAATAATCGGAAGTCACATATCAAATAGTAAGGAATTTCCGGTTCCGGGTTTTAATAGTGTGTTGTAAGTGCTATTATTGCAGTAAAAAATGACGCTTTACTGCTCTTTGGTATAAATATATTTGTTTTTTTGTCTTGTTAGAGTTAGATTGCAGTGGACAATTTAGAATTGCGGCATATAACCAAAATAACGTATATACTGGATGCGTACCGCATTAGCAATATTTTCTGAGACAAGATGCCACGTCGCACGTTGTTATGTTGGTGTACGTTGTGGGTGGTTCTGGATAATTTTGTCGTAAAAACATTTTACAGCGACACATTGGATCTCAAAATCGTTCAGTGAAGCAATGGACTAATTTCGGATAATTCAATTACTATCATGCCCAAAATAATTTGTCTATCATGCGGTACCTGACAAGCTCGATCCGGCGCCAGGAATCCTAGCGGCGTAGACAAATCGGCCAAGGAGAGAAATTGAGAAAGCCAGGGGCTGTTGCTCCGTTCTTTAAAGGAACATGGAAAAGCCAACGAATAAGACCGCACGTGTCGACCAACACTGCACGACTGACTCACTTGATACGACGCTCAGCAATGTACGATGATGCAATTATTTCATCAGTGAGCATTCAAGGGTTAATGTTTTAAGTGCAGTGAAATCCATTTGCATTGTTGTGCTTCGTGAAGCGCTTGACGCCGCACAAAACCTGGAGGTATGGCAGGTGCAAATTTAACACATTAGTATGAACGATATTTTAATGTTAAAAATTTTCGATCCGATGAAACAGAACCGTCGAAGATGATGAGCTACCTAATGAAAAATTTAATTTTTGTGCCAATACTACTGCAGTTGTTGAGAACTTTCGCGAGTGTGAATAATTAATCAGGATTAGCAGAATCAATAGGTATGTATAGGTATAACTAAAAGGATAATAGTCAATCCGCGAACGTTTTTACAATCCTAAATGTTATAAATTTCACTATTCAAAAGTAATCATGAATTCATAAAATCCTATCCAGCTTCTACGATTTATTTTTAGCCTTAGCAAAATGCAATATTGTTCAAGTTTAGGCGGATCGGTCGCGCAACTATAAGCCAGAACAATCATATCATCGAGCCGACGTTCAGTTTGACGACAGTACAACAAATAAAGCTGACTATAGTCGTAAAAATGGTGATCGCATGAAAAATTTTAAGCCAGAAGAAGTATATCATCGCTCTAATGCACCATTTGAAAACGCAACGACGAATCGTTCTGACTTCGACGCAAAATACGCAGAACGTGGACGAAATTTCAAGCCCGAACAAGGATATCATCGATCGGATGCACCATTTGAAAACGCAACTACGAATCGCTCTGACTTCGACGCAAAATACGCAGAACGTGGACGAAATTTCAAGCCCGAAGAAGGATATCATCGCTCGGATGCAATATTTGAAAACGAAACTACGAATCGTTCTGATTTTGATGGAAAATACGCAGAACGAGGACGAAATTTTAAACCCGAAGAAGGATATCATCGATCGGATGCACCATTTGAAAAGGCAACTACGAATCGTTCTGACTTCGACGCAAAATACGCAGAACGTGGACAAAATTTCAAGCCCAACGAACATTACCGACGTTCGACAGGTCCATTTGATGATACAACGACAAATCGCGCGGAATTCGATAAGAAACGAGCAGCTGATCGGACCAGAAATTTTAAGCCAGAAAACGATGGATATTCGCGATCAGATGCTCCGTTCTACGACGCAACAACGAATCGAAGTGATTTTGACAGAAAACAAGTTACAAACAATCGTGGACAAAGCTTTAAACCGAACGAATATTATCGTCGATCTGATGCGCCTTTCGACGATTCGACAACGACTCGAGATGATTTTTGGGATAAACGCGGTGCCGATCGAGGACAAAGTTTTCGGCCAAAAGAAAGCTACCAACGCTCAAATGCGGGATTTGATGATAAAACAACGAACCGACAAAGCTACGAATACAAAAAGGTTCAAAAGTAAAATTGGTCGCTCCGACAGACATACATAATATTATATCGCTCCAATAGATTACCAGCTTGAATTTTCTTATAAATATATGTTTTCATGGTTAGTACAGGAATTAATAGGTATTAATTATAATTACTGTTTATTTCGGTAATGTTATTACTTGCGAATAGCTTTCCAGAAAGTAATTTTATTAATTTTTGAAATTGCGAAATTGGTTCTATAATGTAAATTTTCAAAAAACGGTGTATCTTGCGAAATAGACGGGAGACATGGGGGAGCCACAAACTTTGGGCTCTAGTAGAAAGCACAAGTATGAGGTAAGATATTTAAAACAATCAGCTACAATATCAATGAACCCGAAAAGCGATACAAAACACTTTGCACAAGTCATATAAATGATATGCGTAAAAATATTTAAAGCCCAAATCAAGAGCTCATGATGAACCTTCAACTTTTATCCTGCGTTTGCAGCTTATGTTCTACCCCACCAACATTTGAACCAAATTTGTCCATTAAAAAGAAACTTTATTCCAACCAAAAAATGTTTTAATGAGCAAATTCGGTACAAAAGCTGGGGTGAGATATATGACAAAAGTGGACATGTTGTCTCCACTTCCCTAGAAGTGGAACAAATGACGTCAAAAATATCTCACATCCTATATGACATAGTGTATACGAGTATCAATATTATTCAAGTGTTCATCATGCACTCTTCTCCTAGAAAATTATATGATTAATTAAAACAAATAAATTCAAATTTGACCTCGCATCCGCGTAAATTAAAACTCAACGGCTTGGTTGGGAGAGCACATCACTTTCGACCATAAGGTACAGTTTTCGGTTCTTTTCCATTATCCCTCCAGCCCGCGTTTCCCCAAAAATGGTCAGATTTTAGAAATTTTGGTATTTTTGTGATCCTCGAGACCTCCCCTGATCATTCCAAGCAAAAAATCGATATTTTTTCGATTGTTTCGGGTTCCGAGGGTCCCCCTTGGGAACCTAAATATTTTTTCTTAAAAATCGGATTTTTACCCAGCATTCGTAGCGGCGTGATGAGTTGAATCGAATGGATTTATTTTTAACGCGATCCGGTAACCGGATTCTAAGTTATGGTCATAAACTATCGGAGGATGAGAAGCTGAGCAATTGAACAATTGTGACCATAACGTAGAATCCAGTTACCGTACCTCGTTAAAAATAACACCATTCGATTCAGCTCGTCAAGCTGCCTTGATTGGTGGGTAAAAATCCAATTTTTTAAAAAAAATTTCCGGGTTCCCAAGGGACCTGAAAAAATTGAAAAAATTTAAAATTTTTAAAATTTGATTTTTTGGTTGGAATGATCAGGGGAAATGTCGAGGAACACAAAAATACCAAAATTTCTAAAATCTGAAGATTTTTAGCAAACGCGGGCTGGGGGAAGAATGGAAAAGAACCCAGTTTTCTATCAGGCACTATCGTCAGTTTTCTATCATCTATATACTTATCCTTCTATCCGTACGGGGTCAGTAAAAATTGAAGAGCATACGAGCGAAAATGATCTATTTAGAGGACACTCCTTATGGCTCCAGTTACCATTCTTGATCTCGTACGGGCCGAAATCTTGCGTAAGCGGAGATCAGCACCCTGTCGCTATGTACAGCGGAAATTTTCATTTCATTTTCATACGCTTAAATTGTGGACATTTTTAATATTCTAATAATTTTTTGCACCTTGAGTTTAGTCATATATTGCATAGCTATATATCGATCATGGATCGATTTATATTTCTAGTTCGGACTTGTGCATTTGTACAGGATGACCCTGCATTGTTGATTTATCTCAGCTTCAAAATACAAATTATTCCCAAATATCGTTGCGCCTTTGGTGCACTAAATTCGAGAAGCTGTCCAAGCTGAAGTTTGAGACGCCGACAGTTTAAACGAATTTCTGCTCACTTCTGTATTATAATCTGCGACAACTAGTATAATGGTAAATTATTACATATATATGCGTGAAGGTTGTAGTACTGGTTTTGCTTGATGTTGTTTTTGTTCTTCTTTTTTCAATTATTAATGTCCAACATTTTTTACTGTAGTTGGGAAATCGCCGACCTAGGCGCTTAGTATGATCGTTCCTGTGAACCAAAAATTTCAAATTGAATGCCTTTGATTTTTAAGGTTCGTTACGGTTTTTCGAGCGTATATTATACTATATTTAAATAAAAAGACATGTTCAAAAGAAGTACGTAGTCATACGCATAACTGGCATAACTTGCTGCTAAGTTATAATACTGTAGAAGAGCATCCGTTTCTCAAGCGCCTGAGGCTATTGTACTGCATCTTGCAATATGTTAACGGGCCCGATCGACATAGGAAAATTTTAATATGGCTACATTTTTTCGATGACCTACTCAGATCATATATAACCAACGTCAGCCGGCTTTAGCGCTTTCGAAAACATAAAAAGTTATTAATAATGAATGTATTCCCAACTACCGTTGGGCTTTTAGTGTACTGAATTCAGGTATATAAATGTGTAATTTTGTACCAAATATACTGCTTTATAGAAAAGACGGATAACCTGTTATACTATTTGGCAGCAGAGATATAGTCCTCTGGTGGTGCCTTTTCTACTTTTAGCGATTTCTTAGTTGTAGGCATGACGCAGAGGGTCGAAATGAATTTACACCAAGCTTTTCTGTGTTATATCTTGTGGCAGTTAATATGTGTCTTTTTATTACATATCTAGGTTCCAGATTTATTGTGTTTTGTTTGTTTATATTTTTGTTTTTCAAGTGAAAGTATTTCAAGCTGAATTTTCATGGTAGTTGGAAATTCGCCGACCAAGGCGCTTAGTACGTATTATTTTGGTGGATCATATTCTGTGCTACGAAACATTTGCAACCACTGGCTACGATCTGCCAATATATAGTTAATTTTACAATAAACTTTTTAAATTCAGTAGTAACCAAATTTCCTGCAAATCATTGGATATGATTTCATATATACTAAAATACAGGCGCTCAAATAAATTTTTTATAAGATTGCGCAGACATTAGCTAAAACGTAAGATACTGTTCCCAGAGATAACGTCTAGAGAAACAGGGAGCGATAAGATAAAAGCTTGCAACCGTTCGCCTAAATTCGAATTATTAACGTTATTAAGAAGCGCGGAACGCTTTGAACTTTGATTGTCATGAGCCCCGACAATGAATAAAGGGTACTCACTAATATGAGTTATGCCGATTGTATTTTAGGCCGAAAGAGCCACGAATTACAAACCCAAAGAAGTAACCCGGCGCTCAAGCGTTCCACTGGATGACGGAACGACATATAAAAACGAGTATCTCAGTAAAGTATGTTATAGCCAGAGGTTTGGACCAGTTGTCAAACTAAATGCGTGTTGTTTTGAAGAAGAAAGAGTTTATGATAAGTGTAAATGAGCATTTCACTCAACCATACTCAAATAATTTATGTTTTATACTATATATGGCTTTTATCTGTATATATCGTCACCCTTAATATGTTTGAGGATACCTCTAAAAGTGTATCGCAGATGCCAACTACGCCAAATCTGCATTGATAGCAAGCCATTAACTGTCAGAAAATCAACAACCAGTGAGATTATTTAGGATTGGCATTAATTTGTATGTAATCGACTACACACTCTTTGGAAGCTGGCGTGCCAAGGTCATCATACTGTTGTAGATTCTGGCATGTCAGTTACAGCTGAGTTGAATATTTCACGGCATTATCTAGAAACTGGTGCATCTGGAATGCCGCCAGTGTACAAATTGGTAGTAAAAGTTTTGAACAGTATCTCTGTTGCACCAGCATTGTCTGATGCTGTATGCCAGTTGAGCTCGCTGATTGTAGGTAGCGTCACGACTTCATCTACAAATTGGCACATCTCGCATGTCAGCACTTACAAATTGGTGCAACTGGCATGCCACCACCTACAAATTGATGTAAATGACAACGCATGCTGCACAAATTGTCTTTATATTGTCATCATCTACAACAAAATTTATGCAACTCATCCCAGCGTCTACAGTTTGATCTGATCCTATTTGATATGGTTTTGGCATTCCAGCTTCCAATGCGCGTAGGCGATGCGCGCAAATTAATGCGAATGCTGCATAACATCATAAATCGAAGCCATTAGTTGTTGCTACCTTTGCTCAAATGTCATTGGATTTTGGCTTGCTAGAAGCACGCACCGACCGCAAACAATAAGTAGATCAAAAATGTAACCCATTATTAACCCGTTAACGCTGCTTTGGCAGGTATGGTGTTACTATATGCCGCTATGTAAATCTATACATAAAATAATCGGTTTTTGACAACTTCGAACCGGCACTAGGATTTCATCCCGTGCTGTAACGGTCCAAAAAGTGTCCGGATACCGCTAAACAATCTACAGAAGCTCCAGCTCGTTGCTTTAAAGGACCTCACAAAGTGAGCCAGCAACTACGAAAGTGCAATGGAGTATAGCAGCGTATCGGTACCATACAGAACGCATCGCAATATTCGCTGTTAAATACTTTGTGTCAGTGGGCAATAGCCTGTTATTTGTTCAAATTTATATACAGCAACAAGATCCACAAGAAAGGCAGCGAAATTTCAAGCCAGAAGAAAAATACGAAGGTCCTAGAGGAAAGCTTGATGGAGATACGGTCTACAACAAGATGATCAATAACCGCCAAAGAAGTAAGAATACTTTCACATAATTACTAGTATTATTTGCTTTAGCTTTGCTGTATTTTCGTAAAATTGCGATAACAGGTTTGGTTTTGGAGTATAATGTTATTAAATAATTTGATAAAGTATAAAAATTAGATAAATTTCGCTACAAAGCATTTTATACTATAGGTATATATATATATATTCGGCCCTCCTTCGGATAGATTCTTACCCAAGCTACATAATCATTTGCCCCATATATAGCAGATGCAGTTATAAAATTCTTATAACTGAAAATCGAAATTAAGGCTTTAATTGAAGCAATTCGTGTCACATGTACAGAATTACGGAATTCCGAACATACACGGGACTTATAACATGGTCCACGCCAGCGAAATCAGCACAAGGTGCTCAATGCTATTTTGGGGCCCAATAGATATTTTCACATACAAATATGCATTTTAGATATAGTCTGCAAAATATTGGGGCCCAAGCCACCGCCGCTTCTCCGGGATTGGCTGGGCCCTTGCTTACTATAGTCGCATGGACGGACCAATATTCGCGCCAGAAATGTACCGATCGGAACATTACGTTCTAATGCTGTTGTATTTACGTACAATTCAATTATGTTATGTGACATATAAATATATACATTACCGGGGGCGGTAGGAGGTGGGGATTAGGCTGGTTACCACCCTGAGGCTCTAACTATCAAGCCAGATTTACACCGCCGGTTGACTCAGCAGACCCCTAGCTCCTTTCCCCGCCAAATGCCCGCTGAAAATCTTGGGCAATTTTATAAAAAACTGTGAAAATTTCAACAAGCAGCTTTGGTAAAATTGTGGAATATTATGGTTTCCTACAAATTCAGAAATTCCATCCCTTGACTTGCCAGCCCCCTCCTCTCCGACTAGAACCATCAACCCCAAAGTCGACGGGTTTCGAGCACCTAATAAATACATGGTACACTATGTAACGTTGAGTATCTCATGAGTTCCTACAAATTTCGAAAACTTACCCCACTTAGTTACCGTTCCCCGCGATTCTCTCCGCCGGAACTATGTACCCCTTTCCCATGCGGACGGAACTCGCGCTAATATAAAATACAATGTTACTAATGTAAAGCGTAGTATGTCGAAACGTAACTTTTTTATGCTTCCACGCTTTTTCACTATTGTCTTGCTTTTCACACTTATATACTGATACAATAGTTTTGTAGCATCACTGATATTTAAGTGTTGTTATAATGCTAAAACGTTAAAAGATAATCCTGGTCTACACATTATATCGCCTGGTAAATAAATTACACCAACTATTCCGTTCGATGCTTTGGTGTTAGACTCGAAAGGCGATAAAACTAATCAGCAAATGTGTTATATTTGAAGAGCCAAATTGAGCAATAAAAATTCAGCACCGAAAAATTTAATAAAAATGTTAGAGAAACTTTTGGAAATTTGATTAATCTTCTCTTGGGTTCTTCTAGGCACCTGGCGGAAAACCCGCATGTCGGCCGACCGTCCGGTGGCCAATAGTATACAGCGCACCACATAAAATTGCACACCGTGCAAATATATCAGAAACACCGACAATCATTTTGTCAAGTTCATTTATTTCATCAGACGTTATTGGAAAGGCAGAAAATTGTCCAGTTATCAAATTTATATATACACACAAAATGTTCGACAAATTTGAACAGGTGTCGAAAAAACAGATAAAGTTAAAATACAATAGCAGATGATGTGTACAAACAAATCCAAACCTTTCCATATAGGTGAATGTCTAAGTTTCAGATTCGGCATCGACATAACTGGCAATTCGTTACACAAAACACATTGTAACACAGCTTATATAGTTAAAACCGTGCATCAAATTGACTTAACGCACGGTTACCTAAATTAGCTGTATTACAAGCCAGTTGTAGCACAGCGAGGCGTGCGTCAAGTGATTTGTACGCACGGTTGCGTTGTTTAACTCGTTCAAACTCGTGCTGAAGCACTCGTCTGAACTCGTCACAACCGTGCGTACAAATCACTTAACGCACGATAACTGTGCTACAACTATTACTTGGACACCATTTTTGTATAGTCATTGATTGAATCTCCAATGTGTTTGGAATTTGACTGTTGATATTTTCTTAAATTATATTTTATGTCTGTGTGCAAGCACAATTTTTCAGTTCTGATACAAGGCTTTTTGAAGAAGTTAGCTTTTAAAATTATTCAGAGGTTAGGTCGTTGTTGCACAGTATATTTTGATAAAACCGATGTTTACTAGGTACACTATAAAAGTTGTTTTAACTAGTGAAGTAACTAAAATATTATTGTTGCAACTATGAAGTATCCATGGACAGAACCATTATAGTAGCTTTATAAGTTTCGACTTGAGTTTCGAAAGTGTTTCTTATAAAATGAATAAAATATATTTTATAATAAATTTTAGCCGACGAACATAGATCAATCATCAGGATTGTCCGTTTTATCTGATTTCTGCTGATTTCGATTATTAGTGATTATAGCCATCGAATCAAGTGTGCGTCAAAAAATGAATAAGCTTTATTTTATACAAGCAGTATTAACAATTACGTAATTGTGCGTGGGTAGAATTACACAGTGTTGCTATGATCGGAAGTTACATTTTGTTATGTAAAATAAAATGTAATAAACATATCATATGGATGAGGCAGATTACAACAAAAAACTTAATCCATTGCCAAACATTTAGCCTTTAACTTAGGTAACACAAGACGCATCCATTACTGTGGAGATGAGCTTAATTAACTGCATTATTTTAGAATACTCCGACGGTTGATAACGACAAGTACACTGGGTATACGACGGCTAGCAATTATCATTGCATATTCTAGAAGAACAAATTAATATCTTTCTCAAAAAGAACGTTTTCATCCTGCACTTTCAAGCCATGTTCGCCTAAAAAATTTTGGTAATATAACATGTTCGCAATTGTTAACTTAGTATATGATCTATAAACAATAAACTGTCTTGCCTGAAAATAACATGCCCGCGCGAAGTTTTAAAAGTAGAAACATTTTTCTTTTTTAAGAGAAGGAAGTCACAGTACTAATAGGTAAGAAAATTCATGTAATGATTCTATTTGCGGGCAGTTGCTTTTAAGGAAAGTTCGTTCGAGAAATCAGTAAAGTGTGCTATTACAAGTAGCCTATATAAAACTGTCGTGTAAAATATGTTAGGTAACGACATGGCTGTTGATCTCAACAACCGTAGATAACTTCAGCAATCGTACCAGAGGTTTCCTCTTAATCCATTCAGGTGCGTCGCCAGAAAATATTACTCGGGGAGGGAGTACCTACCATTTTGGGGTAAACTTAACATATGACCTGGCAGTTGCATGCTGAAAATAATTTTGTTGCGGTTGTAGAATGGGTTATACAAAACTTAGGAGGCACAAGCATTCAGTGCACATTTCCCGTGTCGACGCCCCTGATTCCTATCCTTTACAGCACTTTTGGAATATTGCGGCCACAAGAGTTCTTGTGCTTGCGAAAGACGTTTCAGCATTTTTGGCACACACAATAACATAAATATCAAATCGTTGCCGTTTCACCATTGCTTTAAGAAGTATATTAAATTGTCTGAACATAGCTTAACGTATTACTTTTGAGCAGAGTTTGTTTAGCAACGTGCAAGAACTTCAATGTGACTATACAGCCACACAAACAAACGAAATATATATCCTCAATATCTTTGCTTTACAAGGTGTAATATACTAAATGAATATATACCGGAAGCACTAATGGATTTAAAATTCGCGAGCGGCAAGCAGCAAATTTGATGACTAAAGCAACCTGCATCGTTGGGTCTATGTTGCTAATAGCGACAATTGTCATAACAATTTAGCATTTTGTTGAGTTGTTATTATTTTCTGACCCTTTTCAATTATTTTTTCTTGACATTTTTGCATAACGCAAACATTAATTGAGCATACTAAGTAAAATATGAGATATTTAAATATCTTAAAGTTGAAATACATACATGGACTTGCTTGAAGTGCTTTCTAGAAGTACAGCCCATCAAATATGTGTAAAGGCGCATTTGCATAACGTCCGATCCGATCCGATTTGCTGGTGTACTGAATATAAACTGTTCCCATTTTATCCAATCCAAAGCGACCTAGCAGACTGCCAGATACAACATATCCTATTTTGCCAAATTCGCATGGGGTTACGTTGCGTGAAAACTGCATGTTCATAGCACATATACACGTTTACGGTAGGCACACAATTTGTGCCTATTAGATCGAACCCCATGTAGCAATAATTACGAAGCTAACAGAAAACCGTTAAACTAACAAGATATGTAAATGTTTTCCGAAACCCTATTCCATTAAACTACCATGTCGTATAAAACACACATCTACGTTCTCGTAAAGAGGAACGCGCTAGTTTTATATAAAATGAAGCATTATTATTAGCAAAATATGATTTTACAATTTTATATTATGTTAAGGTTCTAGTCAATGATATTAAGCAAACGAAATGGAAATCTTCTTAAAAATGAAGCCGAAGGAAACGAAGTCACGGTATCAACGGTATTGAAATTTCAAGGCTAAATCAATTCTTCACTCACACAACTCAAAATTTTGAAGTTAAATTGTTCAATATATACATCTAATTCCAAACACAAAAACCGTGATCTACAATTTCTTTATTTATGTAGGGTTCATAAATTTACATAATGTGCTTGCATAGCAAAAAAACTAGTTTAGATCAATATAGAGTTAATAGCTCTCCGAGTCATAACTAAACTAGAAACGGACCTTAACTTTTAAACTCAACATGAATGAGCTATGACTTAGTCTTAGCCAAGCTTCATTCGAAACGATCTTATTGGACTCATTTGGTGAACTTGGAAACATAAATGCGAGAACTGAGCAAAATTTGACATTCGAGTTTAGTCTCAAGTTTCATAGTCTCTCATTAACTTTTCGGCTTGCCGGTGCCTGTTCCCATCAATGCGGTTGTCAGCTAGATATGCTAACATGAGACTGCAGTAATGCTATTTTAATTCATTATTGCTCGTTTTAAAAAAATCGGGGTAATAGGTAGATTGTTATTTCAAGAGAGTTGGCAGACCAAACAATCATCACTCATAGTACATAGACGTCGAGGTGTTATAAAAGGTAGTTAATGATATATATAATATAACAATAGGACTGTATAACAGAGGACAATAATAAGCAAGTTAATGTATGCCCTGATGGTTAAGAAAAATGAAACAGTAAAACAATAAAATTCACTGAGATAACAATTTTCGGATATTTGGAACGCCGGACACGATTTCTACGGCCCGTATTCGGCTACCGGTTACGAAACTTAGTATGCAACCAGAATACTTTTCGGTGTAGAAATTTTTAAATAACGCAATCAGTCGAAAGCTTATCTATCGAGTTAACCTTTTCTCAACGTTAATAAACTACCAAAACAGTTGGTACTTGCGCTAAGTTGAGTTATTTGTGCCATTTTGTAATTATCAGATGTACAATAGATAAATATGCCACTTAATAAATTTCAAGATATATCATCCATATTCTTGCATTATCGTTGTCGTATCATCTCACGATCCTCTGCCCTTCTGCACGAATTGTTTGAAATCTGTATTTGCAACGAGGACCAACAAAATAGGTTAATATTGCTAAAATCATTGAGTTTGTGACTTCTTACCATTTTTAAATTAGTATCTCACACAACAGTGTGCTATCGGTATGCTCCTTCTATGGACCCATGATTAAAGGACTTTTGACCTTTATAAAAACCCTTGTATGAGTATTGTGACTTTTACTCTTCCTCCAGGAGGACCTGGGACAGGAGTTTACACGTTTTAAATACAGTAGCTCTCATATAAAAGATTCAAATAAGTCTAAAGGCATCTTGATCCGTCGGGCCGTAACCCGTTATAAAAGTTGCCGCTGTTTTTGTGTTCACTGCGTGTTACATAACAGTAAAAAATAGCAGTTTTCGCCGATTTTCTGTAATTAATAATATTTTTACTAAAAATAGGCACATGACCCTTTTTATACTCGCTTGTTATGTTCGGAAAACATGAAAATACAAGATGATTTTACGCGAGCAATCGTTGGCAGGTTATAACTAGTCAAATTACTACAAAAATAAAATTCCAAAATTTATATTTTTGATTCAAAAGTGGGCATGCCCCATCATTATATTCACCTCATCGAGACGTATCTAAGTATATACACCTGACGAGTCATTATCCCCCTTCCAGTTAACTCGGGTCAACCGATAATAGCGCTCCCACCTCTACCAAGGCTTTCTCTATTTTCATGCTTTTCTCCTTTTCATATTACGCACATGTAACACAAGAGCTTCACTCGTCATCTGAATCGACTCTTTATGGAAAGCTTAACTAGTTCCCTGAGGCATCGATCTTTCAAGTCGTTAGCGCAAGAGAGCTCGCTACACTAATGTACATAAAGCTATGTGAATGGGTCAGTTTCAAATCTTGCATCTACACCCTCCGTGTTTGGTATCATTCAAACCCATTCCTTGCCCTGGGACAAAATCTGTCCTCAGAATGTTCAAACTCCCACGAGATATGCTTACCTCGCACCCTTCCCATACCCCGTTTTATTTCCTTTCGTATCTCTCTATTGGAATACTTTTGGTCGTTATTTTGTTTGCCTGCTGTCTTGTTTGCTTCGTCGTTTCGTTTGTCTCGCGACGTGACCTTTTGGGCGCTACGTTGCGCCTTCTCCTTTTCTCTGCAGACCTGTCAGCTTTTTCTTTTGTCTGTTCTTTTTTCCTTTCTCTATATTTCCTCTCTGTGTCTTCTTTCTTTATGAACATTACTAATTATTATTCTATAATAATAATAATGATAGTAATAATTGCGATAAGTTACATAGAAATAGGGATATATACATAGGATTAAAGCAAAAGATTAGACATACACATAAGTATATATTATCTATATACATATTGCCAACATGAAAATCTATAATTTGTATATGAAATTTTATAGTTTTACAGATTTTTAAACTGGATCGAGCGGAAGGATCGTGGGGACATGGGTAGCTCTGGAGCCCAGCGGCTGTTCCGGTCGGGATGTCGCCCGGGGTATTTATCGGGCAGAGGCTTGAGGAGGGCTGGTCCAGCGCCTTGGTCCCTTTTGGGCGTCGTCCTGTGGGTCGTTCCCCTGGTAGAGTTCACAAGGCGGCTTCCGATTAAAAGATTCAAATGCAACTTTCTAAATAGGCAAATATATTCAGTTACTATGTGATGGCTCATGAGAAAATATGTATTGTGTGGAGCTCAAGACAAAAGATTCATACCGCCAGACAAAAAGGTGCACGTGCAATGTTCGCACGTAGATTAAGGCCGGGGTTCAAGTCGGGTGTGTGTACATCACATATTTTGAAGATTCAATTATATTTAGTTCTAGATTAATGTTTGAATAATCTTAGTAATATTGTTTCTGTTCATGATTTCCGTATTAATGCCGTTTTAATATTAGTCTCGTCTGTCTCTGATACGTTAATAGAAAATTAAGAAAAAAACAATGAGGAAATGTCGAACTTCACTCCAAATTTGCAGGTGTGTCGCCTTTGTCTTCAACTCTTTCTAAGATGACCAATTATCTCTCTGGAATCAGCGAAGTTTTGGTGGAAAGTTCCGTGCGGAATATCTATAAGTAGGGAAATTACAGCAGAAGTCTTTCTGATTCCCCGTGATCTTATGTACTTTTCACCACAAAACTACTCAGATAATATAGAACCAACGTTTATTCTTATTGAGCTAAGTTAAGGGTTTAGAGAATTTTTCCTTGAGCTGATAACGGTATAAAGTTTATCGAAAACGAGTTCTTATTGCTGTATCTTACGTAGATTTAATGGAAAGTAGAGTTGCTCTCAAATTTGTTATATTAGCTGAATGTTCTGCGCTTATGCAGAGCTTGGTGTCGAAAGAATACTGTTTGTAGACAAGAGGTCGTGGAGTTTTGCGGGCCCCGCTATGCCCTCAGGGCAGGTAAATAAATTTGCCTATGTTAGGTTGCGTTAGGGAACCAAGGTCCAGCTTTCGAGCGGAAGTGCGGCCCTGGCCAAGCGCCACGTCTGGGAAGAAATTCGAGTCTATTTCCGAGCTAATAAGTTATGTTTGAGTTGACTGTGTTCTTCGTTTTTACGGCTTTCGATTTTATGCTGTTTTCGATTTTGTATGATAAACCGTTATTAAATTACTGATATATTCATGCATAATTTGTTTTTTGACGATTTCTAGCATTTCTATCGAATCTCTCTCTGTAGCCGATCAGAAAAATTGGTTGAGTATACAGAGTATTCTTCTCGTTTTAGGCTTCGGCCTTCTCATAAAGGTAATCGATAGCAGTACTAACCAGAGAGTAACTAAGCTACGCCTGCCCTGCACCTAAATGAAAACAGTACATTTAAAACAGTACGGTTATACAGTATGTTAATATAGTCGCTATGCATTATTGTTGAAAGAATTTCATAAATAAAATTAAGGATTGCGTGCGAATGTCGCGGATTCCTAACAGCACTCGTGGTCTATTCTCTACCCGTACTAACTTGTCAAATGAAACAAATAACATTAGAACGTCGCCCCACGGGGATTCGAATTTTGTCATCAGAGTATAGATCACGCCCCCACCTTCGGACCAAGGATGCATTTGAAACAAATGCGAACAAATTGAGGACACAACAAATTGTGCCGCTGCGCCTTTCAACAACATCAAATAATCGATTGCGTTTTATGAATAATCCGAGTATGGCGCCCTAGATGATAAAAATAACCTGGTTGGATATGTTTATATAAAAGATATGCTTGTGAATCGCAGTGTCCGCCTTGTGAGATTTCTTTATTGTACTGAAGCTTTGTCGACTGGGTATCGAATTTCATATGGTAATTCAATTTCCTGGGATCAGGTACACTGTCGTGGAGTATTCAGACTTTCCAAGATTGCGCATAATTTTCTCTAAATATCCAAACCTTATAGGAACACTTAAATTTCTTATGATACTTTGCAGTTTCTTGAACCTTTTCAAATTTCCTAGAGCTGTCAAACTTTCCGATAAATATTAATAACTTTGCAGGGGAATCGAAGTAACCCGAATCGTTTGGCGTATTGACCTTTTTAATATCCTTTAAAATTTAATAGGACCATGTCAATTCTTCCAGATAAGCCAAACTTACAAGATACACTCGAATCTGAATCACGTACAATCACCTAAATTTCACAAGAACACGCGAACTTTATAAAAACACCGAAGACGATATGCCGATCCAATGATCATGGGCTCATTTAAACTTTGAGATCCCATAATATTGCAGCTGCCTAAAATTGGTTGAGATATAGATTTAAGAATTCTTAAATAATATAACGTTACACCCGACATACTCTTGAGAAGGTAATTATCGGATAGAGCAGGGTCTAGCGTTCAAAATTATATGTTAATTGGACTCATAAGGCAGTTTAGTTCTGCAGCTTGGTCAAGTTAAATTTTACAAATTAGGGCATCAATCTTAAACTTACTTAGGTTGCCTTCTTCATGATCTAAAACTTTGGTAGGCACAGATAGCTTCAAAATTCTGGGACAAAAACGTGGACTATCATGCGCCCTTCCCTTTCCATCTTTGGCATTTATCTCCGTTCTGACAAAATTTTGTCCTCAAACCCGACGGGAGCAAAAATCTTAAATCTTTTTATAGCGAAATGATCGGAGACTTTGGATTCTTCTTTATTTTCACATGATGACCCGTTAGGTCTATCACGGATTCCCACATACGTTTAGATACAGGGTAGATTCACAGTTCGCTCTCTCCCTCTCTGTTTGTCATCGTATGTGTTTCGATCGCACGATGACACAGGCGGTCGCTTGTGGCTATACCACCGACGCACTCATGAAATATCAAAATTAAGATCGTTCGAGAGTTCACTCAAGCATTGGAAATTGCACCATCACATAAACATACGGGGAACAAGACATATATATACATATATATATAGAGGTCGATATAAGGATTAGTGAGATAGTTACAATATGTTAGAATTAGGTGTACATTTAGGAAAAGAGGCTGAGCCTTAGCCTCCGCTACAAAAGTAGCGAAGGGCGGTATCCATATCGACCGGCCTTACGTGCGAAATAACGATATGACTATCACATCTTGTCATAAAGCGGTTAATCGTTAAAATCTAAAATTTACTAAGTTTAGCCCAATCGCAATTTACGTGGTTGAGCGCAGGATTTTAGAATACGGTAGTATCAGGTTGAGTGCGTTTAGGCTACTCGCCCTCACGGTCCTAGTTTAATATTGAATTGATAGGTAGGACCGAAGAGAGAAATATGAGGCGTCATAAATTACATTTTACTCTTGCTACACCGTTGCTTGTCGATCGTTTACGTGTGAAGACGTAATTGTAGAAAATGTTTACAGGCAGACTAAGTCTTCCTATTCACAAATGTGAGTTTTACTAGGGATCAGTTAGATAATCAACTATAGGAATAGTTTTCAAATAGGGATTTCGCATAACATCAGTTATGCATGAGTAAACTTAATCTGCGCCCGCAGACTATCTTATTTTGTTATTTGGAAAAACTTGCGTTACCGAACTCTATCATCTCAAGCAAAAATTTGCTGTTTTCTGTTCGCAAACATTAAAATTGTTTGCGAACAAAATTTTATCGCTTTTGAATTACCGAGGGTTATGTTCCCGAACATAATGACAAAATACAGGACCATTTCGTTTATGCCATCGCATTTACATGTTTTGTTTCAGTTCTCGAACAAATTCAAAGTAAAAACAAATAATTTTCATGGAGCTGTTATTGGCCGATTGGGAATAACAACTTCTGGGCTAGCAATGAATTGAATCCCTTTTCTTACCTGTTGGCTAACAATGGATGTGGATTCGACATCGGGTTTTGCAAAAATAGGAAAGTTAGTGGTCGCAGGTTAAGTTTAGTCGCGCATTATGACTTTGCAGCACTAGAAGTGAATAAACTGAAAAGGGGAACTGGTCTCAATGCCAATAAAATTTACAGTATAACAAGAGTTTGAAGCCATTACCCCTGATCTGGGCTTGGAAGGCTCTCAAAACTTTGTTTGATGCGAATGTCGCTCCTGTTAAATTAACCATGTCACAGTTACACGCGACTATCGGGATAGGCTATTAGCTTACGATGGTACGACGTACACTTCGAATAGAGTTTTATAAACACAGGAAATTATTTTGAAATATTAAAATTACCATTGTTCCAGGAGCATACCTGTCATCGGTATGGTTTTTTAATACTCGAATAGGTAAGATTTCGGAAGAGTCTCAGAGGACTTATAACTTGCAAGAATATTTATCACATTCTTAGGTTCACTTCGGGCCCTGTGATCCGAGGTGTACGTAAAACGTATATCAACATTCCTTAAGGTAGTGGATCCCCAACAGCCAGTTTCGTAGCTATTTGGCAGGGGGTTATGCCACAACCTCTGACAGTTAGTCAACATTCCGACGAGACTGACTGTCGCCGACTGAGCGAGATTGTCTGTTCAATAACTGAACGCTGTATGGAATTATTAGGTTTACTTAGTTCGTGATACACTGTAAGTAAGTGTAAAACCTTACAAAATATAAGCCTTAATGTGTATCGTTTCCTGCCAATACTAATGTCACAAGGCAAAATAAAACGGATTGGCGAGAAAAGAAGCTCCACGAAGATGACAATAGCTCAAAGAATTACGAAAGGCATAACCTAGCACAATTTTATTACCAAGGTTAATCGCTGAAATTATTCAATTCAGCCTGTCTATAGAATAAGACGTCTGACGTTAAACTATCAGGGCTTGTTGAAACCCTGTGGGGGTCACAATGGTCAACTGTTTGCTGGGTGAATTTGCGCCTCTAGATGCGTAGGTCGAGTCAAAGTTCATACAATACCATCATTTACACAATAGCTACAAGTTCTATATTCGTTCAAACGTGGTTGAGTCAGTTAGGCAGATAATTCCCATGTGAGATCGAGATAGGGAATAGTGGCATGACATTATGAATTGTGAGCAGGCTAGAGGTGAGAGAGGGCCGATATTTTCAGGCCCGGCTCGGCCGGCTTTCCGGTAAAGGTCGGCACGGCCCGGCCCGCAGATCTTAAATTCGAGCTAAGCCCGGGCCAGCCCGCATTTTTAAAATTCAGGCCCAGCCCGGCCCGCGGGCCGGGCCCGGCCGGACCGCGGGCATCAACCCTCACGTAAAGTATTATACATTTAGCGACATATGTGTATGTTATGCATGTATATATTAATAATTTATATATAAACCAATGCTTATATAAACTTCAATTTGTGTAGGTGCTTAACAAGTTTGTGAATGTGAATACACAAAGAAAACAAAATAGTTTTGGGTTTTCCCTGAGTATATTAACTGGTACACTGTATGACTCATTTTACAAGATTATTAGTCAACACTATGGAGCTTGGTCCGATTTCGACCGGGAATAAAAATTTACGTTGTCTGTTATATTATTGTAGCAAAACATTCAACTTCATCAGTATTTTTTTTCAAAATATGAGCTGTGTAATTGTGTATTCGCATAATATTCATGAACACTGCACACCTAAGGATGAATATGTTTAAAGTCCAACTTAATTTTAATCCAGTTAAAAATATACAAGCAAGTATACGGCAAAACATTCAACTTCATCGATATTTTTCAAGATATCAGTCATAGTTAGCATATAATTGTTAATATACACACCCTTGAACAATATGTCTAATGTTTAACTTAAATGTAATAGGGTTAATAACAAACAAGCAGGTATGCTAAAAACATTCGACTTCATTTGTATTTTTCAAAATCCCTGCTATATGCTAACATATAATTGTTAATACACACCGATGAACAAATTCAAAGTTTAACTTAAACGCAAACTTTAACTATATGTTAGCGTATAATTCCTAATTAATCTTCAAATATATATTACGGATTGATGAACACATATGTTTAAAGTTTAACATCCAACAAGCACAAATAAATACTCGTTAATATACTTAAATGTACTTAAAGAAGAAAATAACGTTCTCATAAAATTTTTGTGCAAGTTTGAAGTATTAAATTATTATACGTATTATCGAAAGCGAAAACTATAAGTATTTCTAGGCTCCCTAAGTTTAACCAAAGCAAGCGATAATTGCAGAAATATACAATTTTTAGCGTTTTTATAGAAACATCGAATGCACACAAGTTCATTTACAAGCTTTTGCATTTCAAGTACTTGTTAAGCATCAACCTTGCTAGGATTTAAACTTGTCGTCTTTTTTCCACAACTCTACCAGCCACACTAAAATTTCGCTCGCTAGAAGCGCTGGACGCCGGAATCGCCAAGATTTTTATGGCGTGCCGAGACAATTTTGGAAACTCCGTAGCATTAACCCTCCAAAACTCTTCAATCGATACCGCCTTATTAACTTTCAACTTCAGATATTGGTCAAGTTCATCGCTACCACTACAATCAGTGTCCGAATCCACATCTTCGAATTCTGCATACTTATCGTTCCATAAAGCTTTCTTCGGCAGTGGTGGACATGGACAATCGACTTGTTGATTTGAAACAGTCATTTGCGCAACTAGACTTCCAATTTCGTCAATATATCGATAGAATGTCGCGGTCAATGTTGCAAGACCGATCAAGCTGATTGCGTGTAATCAAAATAGTATCGATTGCTTGAATTTGGTCATGAATTGACGACAGCAAATTCAACAAACTGTTCCACCTCGTTTCGCAATGTTGCTTCACAAATTTAGGCAACAGCGACATCAATCCGGCTCGTTTAAAATACTGGACGAGTGCAAGCAGAAACACAAACCTCATACTCTGTAGGGGGTTTGCAAAGATAGAATGTATCAGATTATTTATAAGATGTGCTACACAGTTGAGTTTCGTGTGGTTATGGAGCGCTGCAAGGATGTTGGATCCACGGTCAGTCACAAAAACCACACTTCGAAGCGCCCCGCGGTTAACAACGAAAGACTGGAGCGCTTGAAGTAACAAACCGTGAATATTTTCACCGGTCTTAGGCAGAGACGAATCAAGTACAGTCGTTGCAAGCACTCGCTCTGTAAGCTTTCATTCCGCCGTGAAATAATGAACGGTGATCGACAAGTAACCAATGTTGCGATAGCTGTCAGTCCAGAGATCGATCGTCATGCTACCACCGTAGTTGAAGATTGTAGTTTTCAATTCTGCAGCCACATCAGACCGTGCTTGTGCGGCCATTTGCGTTAATTGTGATGCAACTGCAGTCCGGCGAGGAACAAGATCTTTGGCGGTAGCTCCTGGACACTGTCGACCGGCCAACAGGATTGCATCGAATAACCGACGAAACCCAATTCCTGCGTCAATATTGAACGCGCGCAGAACTAGCCTGCAAAACTCAGGGCAGCTATCAGAATACGCTTCTTAACTCGAGCTGGGATTAAAGCAGAATGTGAGACGAATTGTTTTACTGTTACTTGGCCTTTTTCTGTTCTTTGCCCTCCACTTGCTTGCTGTGACGCGTGAGATGCGAAGTGCCAGTCGTCCTATTATATGTGAAAATACTTTCACAAGGGTTGCACCGGGCATATCCCGTACTCCTACTGTTCACGTCCACAACTAAGTCAAAATATTCCCAGACACCGAAACGCTCTTGCCATGCATTGTCGACGCAGTATCCGTTATCTAAATTTGAAATTTGAATAAAAAGCCAAGTTGGAATAAATTTTAACGAGATTTGTGTCGATTCTTCATCTTATTTTCTGTTCGAGAACAGAATACACAATAAGACTATTACCAAACCGCACAGTAAGTTAACTATCGAACTAATATGAACTTATTAGTACACTTCTGTAACATGCAAATAAAACAAATCAGCCTTATTCTGAAATATATGTCATTTCATGTTTTAGTTTGTAGGTGTTATATCAGATTGATGTCAGTGCAACGTAAGATAATATGTAAAATTAAGTGTCAAAGTGTGTTACAGTTCCAGCATGACCTTCTTCAAATCTAGATGAATAGAGCTTAATATTGCGTTATCGTATAACTGTGCAACTCTCTAGTCTCTAAACCTAAACCTAAAAATGACAAAACACATCCAAAATCTTGTATTAAAATACACATAACAATAAAAATTTATAAACTAAACAATGTGAACAAGACAAATAAGTTTTTTGGATGTATACAAAAGTCCTGAAAATCTTATTACGATCGCGATCTCCAACTTGCGAGGTGCATAGAATCAAGTTATCTCAAAAATTTTGCAATTATCACATAAAAGCATAATATCGCGAACGGTCGATCAATAGAAATTTTGTATATATTATATATATTTATATATATACATATTCATTTAATATTGATATATACGTTCCATATAAAATCTAACTAATTTCCAAAGTGAGATCTGACCCCTTATTTGTTAAGATCTATTACATTAGCTGCGCTCACTTTTATCTTTGAAAATTTTGCATCCATCTCTTTTGAAAGTGGATCAGGTGATCATTGCCGTCGGTATCACAAAGGTTGGCTTCAGATTCAGAGCAACTGGTGGCCTGTGCCATACAAATTTTCCACGATTCGCAAACAATATAATTATCTAAATAGAAGGATAATATATGTAATGTATCATATAGAAATCCTTGGACGTGATATTCAAGTATACTGCTAAAATCATGGCTGAGTTCCATATAGAAAAATTTATCAAAATGATGTTCTTTAGCATGTAAGATGAATGGGATTTAAAAATGACTTTAAATCATTAAACAATAACATTTTTATTGTAGATTGAAGACGGAGTTTAGGAACGATAATAAAGTTGTATAAGTATATTTACGTCTGCGCAATTTTTATTCTGACTAAAAGCTGTTCACATTCAGCGACAGTTACAACTACGCTGTACGGCCAATATGCTAAGAAACAAAGTCTTTTATCATCATTTTAAAAACGAAATGACGATTATCAAGATTAAAGATAGTTTCAAAAGCTAGGCTCAAAGAAAGATATATAATAATGACACATATTCGCGTGATCTAATAATAGATTGAACTGGTTATAGTATAATACGTTATAAAGCCATTATACTCTATAAGAATAAAAAAATATTTGCCGGAACAATAAAGGCTTAACGGACAGCATAGCAATAGCGTTGTTATATCTTTGTTTGAATAGTCAATTATAATTGAAGAACGTAATCTTGATTTTTCGAATCGAAATCTGTTAGTTTGTAAATGGTTGAATTTGTCAACAACAGTAATCAGTTTTACCACTAAACAGAACTCAACTTGTCGAATCAATATTGACTATATCTTAAGTTAACTATTTCCAAATGGATAATTAACAATCGTTATAAAACCAGTCAATATAAGCCGTGAAAGTTTTGTAAATGATTTTGCGTTTAAAAGATTCAAAATATAAGTTTGCAGATAGATAACGTTCAAAAATGTGCTATTTTCCAACAGTATCTTGTGTGTCAACAGTATGGAATTCAAACTCCTAATGAACAGAAGAATTTTACCCAGAATTAAATTCCTTTACCTATGGTTGCCCAAGATTTTTGTTAGAGATCAAGCCAAAACAATTGTTTAAAAATACAATATATTGTGAATTTTATTTGCTTTTTTGAAAACAAAAGAAAACTGATTCTCACTTCAAATAATAAACTAAGCATAAGCGCAAAAGCACTAAGTAAGCAAGCGCAAAAAGAAATAATATAGAAATAAATTTATAAAACGATGAATTTATAAAATATGTTTTTACCGTGTTGCTTCTCACACCCACAAACTACGTCCACCGACCGATTACATACATAAATATACATGGTTACACTTGACTGTGTGTGCAAAAGCGGGTCGGAATTTTCAGGCCCGGCCCGGTCCGCTTTCTGGTAAACGTCGACCCGGCCCGCAGATTTTATATTCAGGCTAGGCCCATCCCGGCCCGCATTTTTTAAACTCAGGCCCGGCCCGCACACCTTCGTTGGTAGGCCCCGCCCGCATTTTTGAAACTCAGCTCGCGGGCCGGGCCGGGCCGAGCCGTGGGCCTCAACTCTCACCTCTAGAGCAGGCCTTAGTGTTAGCCCTTGAAGGATCTCGGCGATCATATCAGACACTTCACACATGCGCAGGGTCTTACCACACCTCGTAAAGCGCGCCTGCAGCACGCTGATCTTCATAGCTTCTTGGGTCTGACGGAGAAATTGCGAGAAACTGGGCAATTTTGCGAAACAATTGCTCCACCCTCGAGGTTATAATAGCCGGGGTCGTATGAAACCTCACTTTATATATATTACATATGGAAATCGGGTTGGCTGCGCTCAGCAAATATCATAATGATTTATAGACAGGGTTTCAATTTTTCAAAATCTATCTTGTTTAGTTCCATTTCATGAATTGAATGTTATGATGCTTAGGTTTTAAAGAAAAGTCAAAACTACATCGCCCTAATTTGCGTCGACAGAAAACACAACTCACTTTTTGTGTGCAAACTTCTAAACATCCATTAGTAATATAACACATATGAGCTTGATATCGTTCCACATTTCACAATATGATCTTTATTCCGTTTTTTTCTAAACTGAAGTAAATGCGTAATCTGAGAAGGACGCAAGCACTTCGCACATCCCGGGTGCAAAATAAAATTCATTGAATGAATTAATGTAGCCTAAAATCTGAAAGGTTTCAAATTTTTATACAGTAAGCGTATATACAAAAATCATTCAAAACATGCGTGCTCATAGAAAGATAATAAAGATTACCTCCTTGGAGCGCGAAGCCCCGACCCTCTCTCCCAGGTAGGTGGCCCTATATTACTCCGGCACTACAAAATTTGGCTAAAATTAGCAAAAATTAGAGATATTAGGTACAAATTGGCATAAAATTGGGGAAATTTTAGCAAAAACACTGGGGAAAATTGCGCAAAATTGGTGAAATTATATGCTTTGAGGAACTTCGCCATTTTACACCCCCGTCCCAAAAGCCCTCTTTCCATCCTCCACGCAGCCCCCCTCCGCCCTGTTGACCCTCCGCGAAGCCAAAGGCCTTCCCCTTTCCACATAGATCCGAGAAATCCGTGATAATAGACTCATTTGAACAAGGCTAAAATTCTCCCAAATCAATCATTCGATATTAACAAGAACCGACACATTGATCTATGCTCTGTGTAGCGTGAATATACGTCAGGGAACTCTACAATTCGATCCTTGCAACAATTATTTGAGTGCTCTGTTGAACGCTTAAATCACAACAATATTGTGTTTGAGTGGAATTTCGGCTTTGATCAACTAATTGAACTGATTGATAATAGAAGATTGAACGAATCGGATGTGCGTTTTAAAAATTGTAAACGCATGGTTTTGATACTGAAATTGGATTTCGTTTTCTAGATATAACCTAAATTCTTGTAGGTTTTTATGTTCTTGTAAAATCTACAACGATCCCGGTCATTACAACGAATTCGAGGATCACAAGCAAATTTACTGCTTCGACGGAACGATGTTCCTGCGAATTATTCAGAAGTAATCAGTCACGTTGCTGTCGATTTCAAAGAAATACCTTCGCCGAACTTTGAATTCTCGACCCGACAAATAATTGACATTTAGTCAATTCGTCAATCTAAACGACATTTATGCTATCCTCACTTCAACATCTGAGCGTCGAAGTTCATTTACAGCAAACCACCAGACTAACCAGGATAACAAACGGAAGCACGCATGTAACCAACCATCCTCTCGTTACAATACAATACCCAACTCTTAAGGGATTCAAAGGTTGGTCAACAGATATTCTGTGTGTTTAAATTATACTTTACGAAACAAAGATATTTCACCAACAGTTTCATACATTTGTGGGCAGCGCCGAGGATCAGCTGTACGATATTTATCAGGCTTCAAAAACTCTTTTCGACTTGAGTTGCGGAATAACATTGACGTCAAAAGTCATGTTGTCGGTTGCCGTGCTTCATCGATCGATTAAAGTACAAATTAACCATACAACGTCTTAAAACAGCCAAGAAAGTGGTGGTGTCAGCTAAGCCGAGTACGTATTTTGAATGCGAAACGCTTAAACGGAATGTAGAAACAACGAAAGAAATACTATTAGACACTATTGCAATAATTGAGGCACAGGATAACGAATGGGTACGACTACGTATTTCGAATGCGAAACGGGTCAACAGAATGTAGAAACAACGAAGGAAATGGTATTAGACACGATTACAACCATTGAGGCACACAATAACGAATGGCTGTAATGACTACCTATTTCGAATACGAAACGCTTACACGGATTGTAGAAACAACGAAAGAAATACTATTAGACACTATTGCAACAATTGAGGCACAGGATAACGAATGGCTGTAACGACTTCATAATTCGAATGCGAAACGGGTCAACGGAATGTAGAAACAACGAACGAAATGCTATTAGGCACGATCGCAACTCTTGAGGCACACAATAACGAATGGCTGTAACGACTACGTATTTCGAATGCGAAACGGGTCAACGGAATGTAGAAACAACGAGGGAAATGCTATTACACATGATTGCAACAATTAAGGCACACAATAACCATTATGGCTGTAACGACCACGTATTTCGAATGCGAAGCGGATCCGCAGAATGTAGAAACAACGAAGGAAATGCTATTGGACACGTTTGCAACAATCGAGGCACACAATAACGAGTGGCTGTAACGACTACGTATTTCGAATGCGAAACGGGTCAACGGGATATAGAAACAACGAAGGAAATGCTATTAGAACTGCTGATTTGTGCATATCGTTTTGCAAAACAAATGCACAAACATACATTGAATTGGCTGTTGTAATTATAAAGTTAGCGGCCATATTCTTTTTTTAGATGGTGGGAATACGAATCCAATCATCCACTTTAAATCATAAATTCGCTTCTGTCGATCGATGCTAATATTTAGATGTCGGTACAGGGAGTTATCTGCATGTGCAATCTACTCCGCCATCTAATTCTATTACTGACAAATTTCATCGTACAAATTATTATATACTGTTATTCTGCGTTATATATGGTGATGTCTATACATGTGCTCACAAACATACACCATATTTTTGTCCTATTTTTGAATATTTATGCCAAGTTTGATTCGCTGAGTTTAATATATATATCAGCTAGTTGCAAATTCAGCACGTTCTTAGATTTTACCAACTGACTAATTTATAAATTAGTAAATCTACTACGCTTTTACTTTTTTAATATAAAGGCTATAAAGAGCCTATAGTTATGAAAATCTCTCATTAAAAGTAATTAATTGCTTAGCTATGGCCAATGGATGTTCAAGACACTTAATAATTGACAGTTTCTGGTGAAGTTTGTTTCGTTTTGACAGCTTGTGCAATGGATACCAGTGACTATCGAAAGCAACTTGCTTCTTACCACGATTGACGCAGATTGGCTTGTTTTGTTAGCAAACTTACTTCCTTTGAAGATTTGGCCGGCTGTATTTGCGGCTGTGGCTGTTGCAGACTGTCGAGCCAAACTGAACAGCGCTAGCGCGACCACTCCACCAGGGTTGGTTTGAACGGTTGACAGTGAAGAGGTCGGGTCACCAGTGGTTTTGACATGCTGAGGCTGTGCCGCGGTTGCTGTTGCGCTTTCTGCATTTGCCGCTCGAGATCTTCGGTTTGCGCTTGCTATTGTGATTCGACACTGCGTTTTGGACATACCTGTCAAATTGTTGCTACAAGGACGCAAGATTATCTTTAAGGCTTTCAATCAATGAAGCTCTTCTGTCGAGGTCTTTGGCAACACGAAGATCAAAGGAAAAAAACCACAACACAATTTGGTTCGTACCACAGTGCATCGTCTCGTTTTTGCTATTTCTGTCGTACATTGAATTACACCGCTTGAAATCGGCTGCTGCTATCCTGCCACTATACCTCGTACACGCGGTTCAGAAAATGTGTTTTTGGTTTTCTTTGACATAGGCGGTATTTGTTCAGTTTGTTGTTGCTTGACTTGCTGTGGTTGCTGTTATATCGGTTGCTCATTTAGCGGCTGTTGTTGATGTTCTGTTGGCAACTCAACTGGCGGTTATTGTTGCTTTAAATCTGATTCTATCGGATCATGCTTATTGTTTTCGGATTCAGTATCGGAACTTGATGAATCGGTTTCTGAGCTTATTGAATCATTTACTGAACCTCATGAACCCGAGCCACACGATGACTGTCGGAGCTTTCTATTATCTACGGCAGTAAATTTCGTGCAGACGCGTCGCTCCAACCCCCAGCAACTACTATAATACAATAATAACACAATTAAAGGGGCCCGGCCACCAAATAAGACTACGCCAATAGCTGGGGTGCACAAGTTCGTGGTCTAGCGTGCTAGTAAAGTGGTGATAAGTCCTACAAAGATAGCAGCTTTTTGAATTACCGATTAGACCTTATCACGCTCCCTGTAGTTGAAACCGAACAACAGCCGTTTAGTACTAAACGTTTATTAACAAAGTCGCAAAAGTGCCACTTCTATAAGGTGCGCATAGTATATAGACTTAGTGCTAACTATTCGTCAAGAGCATATAATAGCTTGTAAGCGTTGCTCGACGCTCGACTGGTGACTAAGCATACACAATTAAAGTTAAAATTCCGCTCTGTGCAGTAGCACTCCGGGATGTTCACAATTCCGCGTCCTTTCTAGTAACACGCAGCACATTATCATAAGTGATGCGAGGTGTTTTACGCAAGGTGACATGATACGTAACTGAACGAGTAGC
>JASANE010026601.1:0-12235 GCA_030248225.1 Trileptium ribeirensis
GTCTGAACCCGCTGAAGCCAAATTTACCCCCCTCCCCCGATAAACAACTATCGCCTCCCTTCATTGGCAAAATAGGGTGAAAATATGCAAAAATTGAGGTAAAAAGTAGGGGGAATAAGGAAAAATTTGTCGCAAATCTGCAAATTTTAGCAGAATCGGGCGAAATTTGGAGTTCCTAAACATTTCGAAATTTGGCCTTCTCCGGGGCCTACCCTCCACCCAACTTCCTCCAACCCAACGGTCCTTCGACCCCAATGCATCATAAAGTTGTTCCCGCACTAAGTCACTTTAAAGTAACGACGTGTGTGTCGTATAGAATAATTTAGTGCGAATGTTGTCAAAATATTTGGGACGCTTCCGCTACAACAAAAAGTGCAATAGTCCATCTCAACTACCAGTCCATTTACGCCGCTAATCATGACTACACAATGACACCGTTTAGATTAGGTCGAATTTAGATTTCATAGTGAAATACTCAACGTTGAATGTTTACGAACACAGGTTGTTTAGACTAAAGTACTAAACTGTGCAACACGTTATTCTAGAACTTGAACACAAAAATTGTACAAACGAGAGTTGCAATACCCGAAAATACAAATTCATTCCATTGATACTACCACCTAGCATAGAAGCAAATGTTACTCAGTTTTCTTATCGAGTCATAGCGTAATCACAGCATCCTACCGACGCACTTCATGTTCTTAATTAATTAGTATTGCTTTTAATGTTTAAAATTGGTTTTGTTTGGTATTTTAACGATTTTGAAATGGAAATGGTATAAATAGGCTTACATATTGATAGCTTTGTGCTTGCTGGTAGAAGCGGTTTTAAGAATTTTAACACAACCGATTTTTGAATAAATTCCTTGCGAGATCTTTTCTGCTTGTATTAATTCTTCGACACCGCATTCGCATGAAGAGATTACAACTAGGAGCTTGCTGGGACCGATGCGTTTAGCGTCACTATTGATTATAGGCTTTACAGTTCCAGGCATGGGTAATGATTTAGACACTTCACAACTTGAAGCTAATAAATTTGCTTAATATGGAATCGTTCATGGTTGCGCCTAACATAAAATTGGGCAAATCATTGCAAAAATACCAACGATAAAAAGCAATATTTAGCATAATTCTAATTTTTATACCGAATAGGTAAATGCATATTTTTTACCGAATAGAAAAGTTTACTATGCTTAATTTCGAAACCAAATCGGACAAGGAGCGAAGTTAACCGTATACAACCGCACGGTGAAATCTTGAACCAAACAGATCCAAGCATTCCAAAACCATTATAAGTTTTAATTCAAAATAAGTGCTTTTGTCTATCTATCGCTATTTTTGGCCATGATAAGAAAATATTCACGATATAGTGTAAAATTACGCAGACTGTCAAAATTTCAACCAAATACCGCCAGTCACTCGCAAGTTTTAGTAACAACGGCAATACTTACGCGATTTTGACACAAAATTGGTTGTTTTTGCTCTAATGTTGATTTGGCAAAGGAGTTATTAGCTAGATATTTACGCCCGCAACTTCAATATTCTGGTATCACCTGTGCTGTGAAAATGTTTATATCACCATTTTACCGAGCCTGGAACGGTAAAACTTTACTTACGTCCTAAAGGTGCGAGTTTTAATTTCTTCTCTTGCAAAAGTACACTTAAAATACTTTTCATGAAATTGTCAGAAGTATTATAAGATTCGTTTAAAGATATTCGTTTAAAGAGATTCGAAGATGTTCGTTTAAAGTGCAAACGCCTATTGATTGAAATTTTAAAGCATTATTTTCCTAAATATAAGATTTATTTAGATTTTGGTGAGGTTATTTAATTTGACATGCACTAATGTGTGCTTATTAGAATACTCTTAAATTTTAAGGAAAGTATTTGGGTATTTCATAGAATTCCCCAGCCAGATATTGGTCAATTTTGAAGATACAAAAGAAATTTTGATACCAGTGGACTCAGCTCGACAGAAAATATCTATTTCCCCCAGTTTTACGACAAATGGTTTTCGATTTTTTTAGTTTTCTTGTTACCCGAAATTTTCGAAAAAAATTTTTCTCGATAAAATGTATAATTATTTCTCGAATTATATAATTTTCTTAGGAGCATACTAGGAAAATCATTCGAACCGAGTTGACGAGCTAAGTCGAATGGGTTCAAAATTACAGGCGATCGGTTCATGGGTGAACGAATTAAGCTTAGGAAAGGATTTAACAGAAATGGTAATATATCCTTATAAAAAATTTTACAATCATTCGAGGCAGCTCATCAATGAGGTTCGATAGATAAAGAACTTTCATATTTATCAAGAAAAAATTTTGTCATGAAACTGGGCAAAATGAATATGTTCTCACTCATCTCGACGAGGTGAGTCGATTAGTACCAAAATTTCCGGTATATCTTCAAAATGGACCAATTTGGGGCTCGGGGATTATAGAAAAGACCCAAGCGTTTTGTGTGTAGACATTCACATAAACCCTTCTACCATAACTTAATCAACTTAAAAAAATAAGAACATCCGTTCATCCAATCCCGAGATATTACCGCTGTTGTATATAACTTTGCATTAATTCGGTGGCGACTAAAAGACGAAAGCTATCTTTGCTGCGAAATGATTTTATTTAATAATGAAAAATGAAATATTAACATTTTCTGGAAGTTTAGAAGTTTTATCAAGCCCCACATATATAGTTATTGATATTCACGGAGGACAGCGGCTGAAAATTGCAAACGCTCGACGATGTATTACAAATAGCGGTTATAATTACCTAACGGGTAATCCCAAAGGTGATAAACTCTTTATGAGTGTCAAATCATACTTCGCTGTACCTAATGAGGGATGATAAGTAGTTTTGTTTGCGTAATTTTTACAATTTTCAGGTCTGGCGCCAAAAAAATAAAATTATTGTTAGCACTGTTCAGGGTATTGCATTATAATGCTAAATGCTGTTTTATCGGTGTTTAGTGATTTTCATATCTGTCATATCAACACAACCAACTGGTCTCAGTTCACTGAACCGGCGCAGCAATTTAGTCCTTTAGGTCACAACACTGTGAATTCAGTGGGATTAGTGCTGTGCTTACCCGCCAACACAAGCCTATGCCTTGCTCGCTGCTATATGTAGCACGATTTACATTTTCATTATATCCATAACAACCTGAAACGAAAAAAATCAACAACGATTATATATCAGCAGTGTTAATCTTCTAAAACTATTTGAAATTTGATCGCTAAAAGGACTGAAAACCTGATTCGGCTTTTTTGACCTAAGCTAAGTAAGTGCAGTTTTTAGTTTTTTTGGATTGCAACACATAAAATATCTACCTTTTAGGTATATAATTTCATCGACAAAATCGTTTAGCTAAATTGCTTTTTCACATTTGATAATCGACCAGACACTGCCCCGACACGCAGACTTGGTCTCGGCGTCTCCGTCTTTTTTTATTATGAACTAAAACGGCTTTTTTCCTGTAATTGAGGTATTTCTAAAGTAAAATTTGTTGTCGCCCTTTTTGTAGGTTTGGAAAAAGTACAAAAAGCCAAGCGGACTAAAACTAGTATTTAGAGTTAAACTGTTGACAAATTTATCGAAATTTTTTTGGACATTCGGAAACCAATATTATATATAATAGCTAAAGATTTGAGCTCGACCATTGAATTGACAATCGTTTCTGTATACTTTTTTAAAAAATTGATTTTTAACAGTTTAACTATAATATAAGTGAAAGGTTGCTTTTAGTTTAATTGCAAAAAACATCAACGGTCTGCATTGCTACTTCCAATTAGTTTAGAAATTTCAAGTACTTTACGGATTCTACAAATGACTACATTTTACAAATGTAGCCAGATGCTGATCAACGTATATGTTATAAATATTTGACATATAAAGAGGGCCGGCGCTACAAGTATGTGAGTAACCTCCACACTATGGTGTAAGCGACCGCCCAACTATCATGTGAGGAGCTCCTCAAACTGTAGTGTTAGGCACTCCAATCTGTGGTGTTAGAGAAACACCAAACTATGGTGTAAAGGTTTCATATAATGCGAAATTTTATAGCAAATATTTTGTATTAATTATATCACATATATATCTGTTTTTCCGTCTTATGCGCTTAGAAATGCTATTGCTATAAATATTATTTTCTGAAAGAAACCGTAACAAGCTCGGCTGTCGAAAAGTAATTGGCAAAACTATTGAAAAGAGTTTGGCTTTTGTTTTCTTAAGAGAAAGCCGTCACAGCAGTTAGCTGTTTATATCAGTACCTAAACTTCAGGTGGTTCCTTCCTAGAATTTACCATGAGAAAATTGTTGCAATCCAAGATAATTGATAGGTTTGCGCATGACCTGCATTGATTATTCGTAGTTAATACTTGGGACAAAGCAATGTCTGACTGAGAAGCGACCCAAGGACCAATTGGCTACAACACAATCTCCAAACCACTCGTCTATTAACACATCAACGCTCTTTCATTCAAATTTTTTCCAAATTTTATAAAATCTTATAAACAGTTAGAAGCCCATGTTGCTATCTTGAACAACAGGAATTTTAATTTGAATACATGGCTTCTCCTAATAAGGACAATAACAAATCTATATTGTTATATAAACTAAGGCTATTATTGCTCACCGGCATGTGTCTCGTACACTTGTAGCGATACGTGGAGTCACGCTTATTCGGACCAAGCATTTGACCTTTGGCGGGTGTTCGCATCATTTCCCTTAGCCGCCTTGTGCATGCCAGCACGCAGTGTTGTATGGTAGTCCGGAAGAAACAATTTTTCAGCTCAACAGCACTGCAACCTTCAAGTTTTATTTACAGTTTTGGGTACCTAATTTGAACGTCACACGTACGCAAATTTGATTAGACAACACGGCTGTACTACAAAAACTACCAAAGTTAGGGTCGGATAACCGGGTACCCGGGTGGCTAATCGCACATCTGTGTAGTTTAGTCTAATTGAGTGCCCGGACCCCAAGTAGGGATTTACTACTGGGTGCTCGTGCATATTAATTACGTTATCAGCCAAATTATTGGATATTTCTCATGGTTTTTTCAGTCAAAGCGGCGGCAATATAGTGAGTATAACATTATTGCTTGCATGTAGAGAATCTCTACGACGTTGAAATGAAATTCACTGGCGAATTAAAATATTGACCAGTGAAACGGTTTTTGTTATCTGAAAAAAAAACGCCGTGGAATATTACGTTGGACTAACCGGGAATCAAACACGGGCATCTAACTTGCAAACTATCACCAATACAGCGAAGGCCCAGATCAACTCGTGTTCAGCGTGTACACTAGACATGAGGTTACCGTTATGGGTACGGTATCAAGTACTTGGGGATTAATAGCACGAAAGAATAGAATATAGAGAAGAATCATATTGGTGCACTTTTGAAGCCACAATATCGGACACGTGTGCGATGGCTTGATGGTTGACTTGAAATGCTCGTAATAATGTGTGTTCTTCTAGGCACTTCAGCAATAATTTGGTAATTACAGCATCCGATCTGATCGCTGTCAGGCCAATGTAATAAATATATGCAGTATCGCTTAAAATTTTGCTTCATTTTCATAAAATATATATAGTAGGTTTTGTTCAAAATTGCAGTTGCATTGCTATTGTCAGGCGAAACTCCCTGCATCGATTTTTGATAGCAACATGTCGTCATGCATTTCAGAAGTTTATGTACTCATAGTGTGTATTATTGTACGTCAATTCGGTCACGTTTTATATTGATAAATAAATAAGACAGAAATATATATGTATGCATATATCTATGTTGTACAGTTACTCAATTTTTTCCCAAATTTATATTCTAGCTCTAGGCATATCCTTGTCAGCTTTGAATATCTGGGCAAGCGTCGTGACCAAAATTAATTAAGCTCAAAATAGCTGACTAGAATATAAAATAAAATCAACACTGTTCAGCGATATAAAGCATTTTTTATTAGTGTAGCTAGGTAAAACTGCAACATTTTTGTTGCAAAAGTACCGCTGACTACGAGTTTTGAACAATGTGTGATGTTTCTTTGTTTTTTAAAGATATATGTTTTTTTCACTTTAAATTAATACATATATATAATTTAAATTAATATATATATATATATATAATTTGTCTTTTCGAATGCCGGCAAATGTTCAATAAACAAATCTTTTTCCGAATTGAGAGTACAATAAATTTTCCATCGGTTCTTTGCGCGTAAAACGATCAAAGCTTTTGTTTAGGGTTATTTTCACACATTTTACCTCATAAGGGTTAGAAGATGAAAGAAAGTGTCCGTCGTTTTGGAAGCGTATTTTTCCTTTAAGTTAACTTACGTTAGAAGGTATGTATCAAGCATTCGGTAAAAAAGGTTCTTAAAAATAAACAATAAAAGACTGCCATTGTAGATAGCTAGCATTAAGATTTGTAGAAATAATATTTACAAAATATTCAACGTATAGTCAGATCAGTGAGATTCTTTTGCTCCTTTTTACAATCAAAAAATATACCGAGTAGAGGTGACAAGGAATCAGATTTTCAAGCTCTGGCTTGGCTTTGTTCTTCCTGAACCATGTCTGTTCGGCTCAGTTCGGGTCTCACAGATAGATCTTAGACTGTGGCTCGGCTGGACGCTTCTGGCCTATGTCCGGCTCGACTTCGCCGATCCTGATGGCAGATTTTTAAGATACAGTGGGCTTGGTTCGACTCGGCTCTTACATACAGATTTTTGGCTCTGGAACGGATCGGCTTTTCAGATATCATGAAAGCTTCGGCTAGGCTCGGTTCTAGAGCTAAGCCAAACGAGTTGTGCCAAGCCAAGAGCCGAAATTCGCATTTCTAATACCGACTTAGTGAACCATCATCTACTAAGCTTTAAATTTCTTCTATTTTTCATAACTTTTTAAAGCGAAATTTCATACAAACGATATAAATTTGTAGCTAAACTTAAATAAAAATTATAGCTTTACAAAAATATACATTTGAAGATTAACTTTTCGTGTACATAAAGCTCATGTTGCTTGCTTAAGAGTGAAGTAAAGCTCCGTTGTTGCGCACCAATGATGCACCGACATGGGCAAACCGAAAGGTATCAAACATTAACGCTAAAGAAGGTTCATTCATTCGTAACACAAGCATCCAGCACACGTACCATACTACTAAAACACCAAGACAAGGAACAGTCAAAGTTTCATTTGTATATTTGTCAGAACGGAATGCATGAACTTACATTTGTTTCCTCAAAACGTTCTTGTATTGACTGGATGGAAAAATACCAAAATTTGACGTAGTTAACTTTTGTTCCAGGTTGCACGAATCTGTGCCAACTGTTCAGAGCAAAGAGACTGTTGTTTCAAATTTGTACAGTTTTTTCGATAATTTTGTTCTAATATTTCGTCAAACTCTCTTGAGTAATAATTATCTACACATAACTATCATCATAATTATAACATAATTTGGACAATAATTATCAACATACACGCACGAGGTCCGATGCGAAAAGGGAATGGCCGTGCTTTGGGGGAGGTGAGGTCCTCCCCAGGGAACAGCAGTGCGGCGGGGCTCGTCAGTGGGAGATAAATTTTCGAAATTTTTCGGGGATCAAAATTTTTCTTAAATTTTTACCTATTCCCCTTCAATTGTTTGCCAATATTTCCCCGACTTTTATGATTTTCCCTATTTTTTATTTCGCCCAATTTTTGCTTATCCTCCGGTTTTTGCCATTTTTGCCAAAATTTTCAGTGCGCCGTTGGTAGGGAGCGCCAAGCCTAAGGCGGGATAAGGCTACCTCTCAGAAGGGATCGGCGACATCCCGAGGCGGAATCCGAGCTTCAGGGAGATTATCGCTCTCTGCCCCTCCAGGACGTATGTTATAATGTAATATATACATATAAAAACGTATAGAGCCTACTAAACGCCGTACATATAATCCATGGCACGGTATCCTATGTAAGGTCAGCGTCCTGACGCCAGTATATGAAATGCCAAAAGTCAGCGGTCCGATATTAAATTTCTAGCACACTAAATTCAGCAGTTTACTGACTCCGTTACATACATTATACATATTGGTATTCCATTATTTTATGAAATTAACATTATGTACCACAGTGGCTGAGCGATTCATAGTTAAAACACAACGACACACGCTATAAAAATTTAGTCCCAACTTTAGTCGAGTTTCGATATTGTAGTCTAGTTTATAGAGATAATTTTGATCCGACGCCAGTGACCTGTTTGCACCGTACGTAACGACCAAAATCTAGCTTATTAATATGTTTTGATTAAATTTCTCTACATTTTGAGCGTTTATCTGTAGCATTCTAACCTTGGAGCCATTTTGTCGAAATTTTGTTCTGAAGTACACTTATGCATACAAAATACAAAATCCGGCGGCATCCTCAGCTTTTGACCCTATTTCCAAAGTTTGTGCCATTTTTTATCAAATTCTACATATTTAAGTATTTTCCTGAAATTTCCTTCTTGTACAAAAATTTAAAATAACAGCCTGTGGCATGGCTTTCGTGTTTTTTGGGAGATACGTTAAAAACTTAAGTGAATATATTCTGTAGATCAACTGCCAACAGTTGTAGTGTACTGAGATTCCGTCTACCGATATGTCAATGAAAATTCATAATCGGTGCCATCATAGCTGTGTATGACGATATATCGTATATGGTAATAAAACTGATATATGGTTACATGTCGCAAAAGTAGGTATATATCATGGTTCCTGCTACTAAGTGTATTAGATTTTTAAATATGGCTCCCATGATCTTCTCAAGGTAGTCAGTAGAAAACGAAGAGTTCATAAGGAAGACGAGTATATCGTTTTCCTGCAATGCAAAGTGAAACCTGTGGTGCACTTAGGAGATATTTTCTCCATTACAGCCTGCGTTTTACAGGTGGTTATTGTTCAACTAACTCTCTTCAAACTAGGTGCCGTCGTACTGTTGGGCACCGTCCTCAAATTTCGCTGGCCGGCACCAAAGTTCTATTTACACATCACATGCCAAAATCAAACCGTACGTCATGTAAAACCGTCGCAGCACATTTTACCCCTTTCAGTATACCACTAGGCCGAAAAACCGGCCGACCGGGCCGGCCGAAATACCAACCTAGCTCGCCGGCCAGAATATCGACCAACACAGTCGGCCGGAGCACAGGCCTATCTGGCGGGCTCTTTACCGGTTCCCAACACTATTCCATAAATTTTTTAAACCTGAAGGCGGCCAAAAAAGACGGTTTTTATTAGGGACTGTTTGGAAGGTAATGTGTAATGGTATTAGCATTACACGACACTTAGTATTAGTTCTGTATATCTTTTGTGTGTAAACTTCGACGAAATAGTTAACCACAAATGTGTTTTCATAAGGCTGGACATGCATTCACGCTAGTGTTAAGCGAAGTCTTTCATCACGTCACTTTAAGTTCTACTAAATACCAATTTGCAATTAAATGCGCACGTCGATTGTAAAACGGTGAGGCCAAGGTATGTTTTCACGAAATCAGCAATAGAATACGGGAAATTATTTGATAAAAAAAGTGCTTGACTGTGATTCTTAAAAGTTTACAAAATTTTACAGCAGGTTGACATTCATTACGGTAATATGTACCTACTCTGTGTTCGAAGAAACAAATAAGAGACAACTGTTTTGAAAGAAATTCTCTACATTTAACAACGAATATCATTCTTAACTATGTTTTGGTCTTTTAGTATAGTAAATTAGAGAAAATATACAATTTTTGTACTTTAATTCTAAGCCCAACGTGTAAATGAACTCAAAGCTGGTTTTGTACAATTGTACACAAAACTTTGCTGCTGCTGAATTAACTATTGAAATTGAACAATTTCGACAAAATTGGTATTATAATAATTAGTTCTCAATGGTAACCCGCGCGTGAGTAGTACTATAAATGCAATAGATGTTGGACCCAAAATGTGGGCCCTCCGACTATGTGGAAACTGGTATTGTACCACAGTCATGTTGGCTCGTGTACAGATCATAAAAGGCCGCTCAACGATATAAATTATGAATGGATATAAATGTGTGTATGTAATGTAGTGTTGTAGCAAAAAAATATTATTAATAAAACTGAGAGAGGCTGATTGCAGAAAATATTGGTGATAAATTGTTCTTTTGTTTCTGCCGCTCGTACCTCTTTCATATTACCAGTTCCTGTCTACAACGTTGTGTTACAGTCTGCATATCTACAGTCATTGTATAATATATATACTATTATATTTATATACGTACACAAATATAATAGTATATATACATTATCCTATCTGTTTGAAAAAAATTGCCGCTTAAAATCAAAAGCTCTATATAAGAACTGATATATAGGTGTATTTGTGACATGATTAGAGTACAGGTTAAGCGATTAGAATTTGCTACTGAAGTGGTGACTTAAGAAAATTGTCATTGTAATTGATACAGGTTGTAGCTAAATGCGCGAGTTTGAGCAAATGTACTTATGATTTTCAAACCAGTCGCAACACTCGTTGCGTTGACGCCTGTCGTACTCCCAGTATGAGGCTTTGGATAACAAACTTTTAACTTGATCTATAGCGGAAGTGCTACCAATGATTTAGGACTTCGTTAATAAACATACTTTATTTTAAGTACAAAAATCTGTAAAAGTTTAAATTTAATCACTAAAATTATTAAAAACATCTGAAAAACAAAAACTAAAGATACGATTTTTAGCATTTGTACATAAACTACTTAAATAGCAGTTTGTCCAGAACTATATAATATAAGTATCACGCTGTTAGTTTTGCTGATGAAATTTTCATGGATTACAGTGGAACTAGCAGTATTGCAGCGTTTGGGAGTGACAAGATATGCTCCAGTAACAAATGAAAATTAACAGTTGCGATATAAACGTAACCTCAAAATACGCGTTCTTTGATTTTGTGATAAACGCTAACGTTTTCCTCTTATAATGTTAAAACCTTTTTGTATCGTAATGAAAACGACTTTAACCGATGTGTATGCGTTTGCCTTGGGTGATGCTAGACATTAATTCGGCTGAATGCAAGTTGCTACCCTGCAATTGCGGAACTTACATATTAGCATGTCCGCATACTACCTGGCGGTGTAGGTAAGAGTTGTTGTCATTTAAGAATCAAGCGAGTTTCCCGAAATCGCTTTGTTTGCAGCAAAAATCTGAAAATTTATTTTTTGTCTCTCTGTGGATGTCATCACTCGCCGTCTCATGGATCCTCAGAATTTTTTAAATTGATCACAAATTTATTCTTTTTGAATCCCTTTCATTAGACACTAAACTCGCCGATCACGTCTTTCCAGTCAAAATGGGCTCCACAATTGTAAAAAGTCATTTTTTTTGAAACTCGGCCATCCCTGTATCTATCTTTCGCGACTTACATCTCGAGATGGAGGCTTCGGAGCGAAAATCGGAATCAGAATCTTCTCATCTTACAAGTTTAAAGCTGTCGCTTGCGAGCTATGACCCAAAGTTTTAAAAATACTCCAAAAAAGTGAAAATTTCAAAATTCTTACAAATCAAATTTCTTGCTTGTTGGGTTGAACTATGGGATTATAAGATATATTTAACCAGTTAAACATGTTGGTTTAATTGTTTTAACACCATATTAGCTGTGTTATTAACCCTTTTGGACGGTGCCGTAGCAAAATTTGGAAAATTTTGACACCAAAAGAAGACATATTTCGTCACTTTTCCAACATAGAAGTAAGTAGGTCAATTGAACGTCTCTATAGTTTTTTTGGGGTTGCTAAATACGACAAAAGCAATTAAATTTTCGTGGTATGCATCAAAATAGGGCAAGACTTAGGGCCTTACTTCGGAAAATCACCCTTCAAATTATATTTTTTCTTCTATTTATAATTTTCAAAGGTTTTTGGCTTGGATTTCCCTATATGACTAAAGATATGTAGTATTGTGATACAACTATTGCCGGTATATAATTACTATCATGCGATATTCAGCGGGCTTAGGACCATGAATAGGAATGACAAAATCGTCAATAAGGGCAGAGTAGCTACACTGGCTCCGTTTCCACTCCATTTGCTTGTTACTGGTAAATAGGATACATCACAAAGTGTAGAAAATCAGAAATCTAAATTACAATGTTTTAATGTTATCACACTATATCACATAGACCCGTGGCTTAAACGCACCTTTAAAAATTTATCAAAAACCTCAACCAACTTCATCAATACTTATCCCAGCAATACGTAAATGAACGAAGTAGATGCA
>JASANE010026602.1:0-31162 GCA_030248225.1 Trileptium ribeirensis
ATCCAATCGTTGGCGACTTCTTGACGCCCACTCTTTTGGGTCTTCTAGTCCAGTGTCCAATTGGGGACACTTCCGGAAAGTCGAATCTTGACGGCTACCGTAAACCGTCGATGTCCTTAGAGAGAGTCGGCTTCAATTAAGTTTGCCGACTTTAAGTTTTAATCTTCCGAGTACTCGGAAGTTGACCATCTGTGATTTTTGTCCAAATTTTCCCAAGAAAAGTAGATTCTAAAGTCCTTACTTCCCGTCCTCATCGCCGGATGTCCAGCGAAATTAGATTCTCTACTGACAATGTTCGAACAATTTCCGTAGCAATACGTAACTGAACGAACAGAATCACATATAACGTATTGCTAGGTCGAGAGGGGGGGGGGGGACGGACATGGGGAAAATCTCACAAACATGGGGGATTTGGAAAGTGGGGTGTCCCCCACTTTGGACAGGCCAGTATATTGTGTCCATCCACGCCAGTTTTTAAATTTGATCGATATTTTTATTGTATACGGGCATAGACTCATAAGAATCAGCGTTATTTAAAATATTTGCTATGTTTTATTTGAAATAAATTAATCATTTGTATATTGTAACTAAATGTTATATATATGCACAAAACATTATTTGTTGCTATAAAAAAGTTATTTCTGTATATAACATTTTTTGCAGCCCAAAACCAAGGATTTACTGCATAAAACATCATCTTAATACGAACTATCATCTTAATACGAATCTATACAAACGAAGCAGATACGGCCAAAAGACTAATGTATTCAGATTCGCCGTCATTTTTACCCCGGAACAAATTGTTATCTCGTTTTTTGACAAAATGTCATGAAACACTTTTTTATCCTCAACACTTCATTTGATATAACCAGTTATAATCTCACGTTGTCAAAATTATTTTTCACAGTTACAGGAGGTGCGTACCTCAGAAGTACAGAAAATAGCAAAAAAATCCGACCGATGCGAACTTCACTAACATAACCTGACGCCAAGACACGTTAGTATACATAGTCTAATTATTATGTACTCGCATAGTCGATCATACTTGAGGAGTGTTCCGGCAAAACAACGCGAACAGTGATACTGTCCACGACAAAATTGTCGAAAATATGGTCAACAATTCGCATCTGCAAAACGTAGTGAGATCCTCGAGTGACGTGCAAATATTCGTACGACGGAATATTGTAGCCAACGATGTAGTGCGTTTTCCAGCCACCGTAAAGCGGAAAACGTGGTCGAATGTCTAACTCAACTGCTTCATCATGCTGCCGCAAATGACTCGTCGATATATTTCCTAAAACAAAGGAAAATATTATTGTCATCAATCTCCGCAGATGTACTGATTCAGCACGAGGATTTATGCTGAACCTTCTAAATTCATAAGCGGCTAAAGCACAAAGGTATACGTCATGCCGGCTATCTTATAGTCATGAACTATTCTGCGTTATTTACCGGAGCGAAGCATTTTTGTTTTCCTCAGGTGGGGAAAAATTGGCACCGTCTGTCCGCCCATCGAACTGCTCAATAACTATTAGACCGGTTTTGAAAACAATTTTGTTTGGAAATGCTAAAAATAAACACCGAATTAGTTAGTTGCTAATTAACTAAAGCAAAGTTTGACAAAAATATATGTCTTGCACCTGAACGATAGTATATATTTTAGTGCGTATATTACAGCAGCGCTGATCACGAATCTGATGTTTATTACTACTCAACGATGATTAAAAACATTCTAATTAGTTACGTAATTAGCTAAATACTAATTAACTAACTTTCTGAACATTTTCAAAGTGCTCAGAAATGAACAAAATTGCTCACAGAGGTTTTCTGTGTTGTTGATCATGAATATGACATTTCTAAAGCTCGAAACTTGGCCGTATATGCTAGCAAATTAGGTAATTAGCAGGGAGTATCCTGAATTCTGGTTCCGGCGAAAATCTTGTTCCGGCAAACGGCAAAAACCATACCGGAACCGAAATTCCGGTTAAAAAATGTCGATCAAATTTAAAAACTGGCGTGGATGGACACAATATACTGGCCTGTCCAAAGTGGGGGACACCCCACTTTCCAAATCCCCCATGTTTGTGAGATTTTCCCCATGTCCGTCCCCCCCCCTCTCGACCGAAATCCCCATGTTCAACTAATTCCAAAAATTTTTATGTCTAAAATTTTTTGTTTGCAAATTATTTATAAACATTAATTACCACTATTTATATTCTAAAGTATCGTTTTTTAGCTTGAAAATACATTCGCGGCAGTAAAAATGCATAAAAATATGGAAATATTTAGTATTTTTAAGTAAAATTTATCCCCCACCCGACTTTTAATTTTCCCCCGAGAATGAACATGCCCCCCCCCCGAAGTTTCCCTCTCCCACTTTTCGGACGGCTGTGGACAGGCCAGATATACGATGTGCTTTGTCTCAAATTTTTAACTATAGTACATCGTTGTGATCAACGGACATTTTATCGCATGGTTCTTTTTTAGAATTTTCTAAACAGGGTTTCTATTACATAACCGTACTAGTGTTAAAGTATTAATATTATAATAGAAATTAAGTTCGTGAAAAAATAAATATAGATTATGTTCAGCATTGGAGATATTGTATTGCCAAGTTCCTAAAGTGGGACACCGTTATCTCGATTCCGATCGGGATTTCGGACTTGTAGAAACAGAATATCGTAAACATGAAGTAGTATAGCAATTTGCTGCGCCAGCCTGATAAGTACATGTGTACAACACTCGCCAGAAATTAATGCTATTCGTTCAGTGCTTGTTAAATAAATTCAAAATTTGTGTTAGAAAGATGCTCGAATATTGGTCGATACGTGTTCGCGGATAGCAAAGTTTGGTTTGATTTTCATTCGTTCGGAACTTAAAAATCATTCTGATGAGTGATGCAGTTTAATCTGGGAAACTTGTGTCACAATAAGTAGCGAAACCCTGTATACGTCTTATTAAGTTTTCAGCTGAAATAAACGTTGAATAAGCGTTGCAAGCAGAACGAGGTGGTTTTAAATTAATATACTGCTGTTGTGATAGCTTGTGTTTAGCACCTGCATCTCAATGTAGGACGCCTTTTTGCTTTGTTATACTGTGGATTCGTCACACGCAAAGGCGTCTGGCAAAACAATTGTAGTTTAGCCTGACACCTGAAATTATAACGGAATGAGTGGTGAAAGTTAAATCTGCTGTGTTACGTGTTGAATGGAAAATACTGTTATAAGTGGAACGATATTATCTTAAAGGTACTTCTGTTAAAATGAATTTTGAATGAATGTGTATTACTGAACGAAGTATCCAGGGCGAAAAGTTTTCATAAAACACTATTTTATTTTCTGTAGCTGGTAATTTTACTTTATGTAAAAAATGTGTTATGATAAAATGAGATGTTCCTCCACTATGAACGCAGCAGAAATATCTATCCGAATGGTAGCATTTACTGTTCCATACCATATTAATGCTGTTTTTGTTATTTTGATTCCAACGAAAGTATAAAAATGCGAGCTGAAAAATAGTTTTTGGCTCATTACTCAAAATTCAGCTCATGAAGCATCTTTTTATCCTCAACCCTTCAAATATACTTTGATGAAGCTCAGTGGCGCAGTTGGGAGAGCGTTGTTATTTATCAGCAAACAACATAGTTACATATATAATGTTAATGTCAAATAAATGGCAAAATGTCGTAAATATAAGATGAATCCAGTAATTCATTAGCACAATAATATATAAACAGGTTGACAGCAGTGTTAGACTGGGCCGAATTCAGCTTCTAATGCGTACCCTTCAATTCTTGTCCTGAACTGAATGAAACTTGGGCTGTCCAAAGTCATGCCGGAATACAGCGTTAACAACTTCGGACGGTAATTCGTTACATCACTGACTGATTCTGAGCGTTTAGAATGCTAGTTTAAAAATATATTTTGAAATTATTACCACGAATAGTACTACAAGATTTAAGAGTAAAATTTGTGTCGTACCTTACACATTAACAATGCCATGAAAAATTTTGTAATCCGCGACGAAGTCTGCGTAAACGTTTCTCATCAAGAGATTTAATACCCAAGTGGGTTGGAATAAGATAAATTCGACATACCAGATAAACGACAACAAAAGTAATGTTGAACACGTTGAAAGTATGTCAACATCACGGGCAAGATATGGTGACCAGATCTCAGAGCCGTACTCAAGGTGAGGTCAAAGGAACGTTAAAATTTTAACTAAAAGTTTCTTATTGGCTGAGAGAAAAAAGGTAATAAATTAATTGTTCTGAAGCCTGTTTAAGCAACATTGCTACATGGAAGGGAAAATTTTATTTTCGGAATAATAGTTGTGACAAAATCACCAACAGAACAAGCGTGAGGAATTAAAAAATTATCAAGGCATAGGTTGTTAACATTAAGCTACATAGTGCTACTTTTTTGAAAAGCAGTTCGCAGCTGATTAGATTCAGCCCAACGAAAAACACTAAGTAAATCGTTTTGAATGGCAACAGTGCTAATATTCTCAAAATATGAATAATAAAACGTAGAATCATCAGCAAATCAGTACAATAACAGTATTAACATTCAGATTTAGATCACTAATAAACACCAAGAATAATGTATGGGCAAGGCCGTTGTCCTGAGAGACACCGTATATAGCATTTGTGCTAAGCCATATTTTACGTATACAATTAATAGTTATAAGCTGTTTTCTATCACAAAGATAATTATTAAGTCAATATAGCATTTTACCAATAATATCAAAATCTTGTAATTTACTGTTAAGTCTTTTGTTCAAAGCTATGTTGAATTCACTGGCAAAATCTATGTAAATAACATTTACCAATCTGGTGTTATCATGCCAGATGTCTAATATTTCAATCTTTCATAGAGAGGTTTATGGTAGTCCCACGAAAACTTGTTGACTATTGAAAATAGGGGAGTTTCTAAAAACATTACGAATTAATCGCACGCTATTGATCCCATAACTTTACAATAAGCGGATACTAAATTGGTCGGGCGATAGTTTTCAACGTAGCTGATCTTTTTTATCTGATTTCAACTGAGATAATCTTTTTTATCTGATTTCAACTGAGATGATCTTTTTTATCTGATTTCAACTGAGATAATCTTCGCTATTTTCCAATCATGAGGAAATATGCCCTGATTGAAGAACATTGTATAAGGTAATGACAGAGGTAAGTCGATCACAGTAGCAAATTTGTGAAGAACCATTTATGGAATACACTCGGCACCAGCAGTATGCTTTGTGCCTAATCAAGTCAAAACTGATGCATTGTTCCACTGTCAGAAACAGTTATCAAAGAGGTTAGTAATATACGAAACGTTGGTCAATGTCTTGACCAGCATCAAGTACAAAAACATAAGATACTGCACCTTGAAAGCGTCAGCTTCATCAGAATCACATAAAAGAAGTTGAAGATTATTGTGGGGACGTCACTTGTTGCTGTAGAAATGGCGCTGGACTTTGTACTGGACGAAAGCTTAAGGAAACAGAAATCGGCACCACCTTGCCGTATACAATTTTATTTGCTTTCATCTTCCGTGTTTTTATTGAAACGGAGCGAGCAGATTTTCCAGTGAGAGCGAGCAGATTTTCCAGTGAAGACGCTAAGGGGAAATCGTGAAAATTTCTTTTTTCGTCTATTGCTGTCATCCATAACTCTTCGTCGGGTTGATGGATTTCGTTAAATTTTTTATTCGATAGCAAAAGTGGCGAAGGTGTCCCCTATAAGTCAACGTGAACAGCACCGATACCAGCTTCGGGTTTAAAATGCCAAAAACGGGTTTTGTGGTTCTTTGCCAATTCTGGTAATACGGGTGCCAGCCTTTCGCAGCTCATACCTTACGACACAGGCTTCTAATCGAAAACACATAATACAGAATCGCTCATGGATATCTACAGCTGTGCTGAACACGACTTTTTTGTGGGACTTCTCCCTGGGCCGCTGTTGCCCCAAATATGGCTCGTTTATCCTTAGACAGAAATAATGATTTTTCAAATTGAGGTATATAGTTATGTTGTTGCGTGTTTTACGTTACAATGAGTGTATTAGGTTATTAAGCACGCGGAATACGATAGTTTTGCTACATCGAGTCCAACTTGGCTATATTATACCTATTCGTGGGGTTCCAGGGTTTTACGATCGACGATCCGGGTTTCCAAACTGTGCGTTTTCGTTTGTTTGGTTATGTATTGTGTGCATAGCATCAAGAATGGTCTATATAGGTATTATGAAGACTGAATACAACGATATTGTTATCCAGAGGCCCGCATGTGTATTTCATAGATTTTCAACGGAATTAAATGAACACGGTTGCTAGAATAAGGTTTTAGTTTAGTATATATATCAAACACAAAGTCTGTTAACAGGCGATTTCGCAAAATTACCACTTGATCAAACCACGCTCGCTCCGTTTTACCTCGCTTGCGAGTTACATGTGATTAGTTGGCAGAACTTTTATACTACCAATGCTGTAAAAAGGTAACAATTGAGCGAGCGAATTGACTGAAGCTTCCACTGAGGACAAAAATCATGAAAATTTCTTTTGTCTGTCGCTGTTACTCATATCTTATCAACGGGTGGATTGATTTCGGTTTATTCATTATTCGTTACTTATTCGTATATCAGTATGATATAGAATATAATCTATTGGAACTTATGGTTATATTCTGTATATAATCATACTATAATTTCTATAAACTGTTTTTGTTCGGTAGCGACAGTGATGATGATATATCATTTGCAGGGAGTAACCGGAATTCCGGTTCCGGCGAAAATCGTGTTCCGGTTCCGGCAAAGGGCAAAAACCATACCGGAACCGGAATTCCGGTTTAAAAATTTTGTTTGAAATTTTCCACGTTTTTTCCTTCATCCTGTAATCCAAACATATGTAATATATATTATACAATGATCAAGCTCCAATACAACCAAGCAAGAGAAAAGATTAACTAACCAATTAGTCGTGTGAAACGTAAGTAGGGCACATAATTTGAGCAGGAATTTTTCATAATAACCTGCAGGAGTTTGTTAAATCAAAGCCAGGTCGATGCTTGTAGCAGCTAGTTTACACATCCAGAAGTATGTGGGATACGTTTGAATTAACCGGTCCAACTCGGTAACAGAGTATGGCTTACGCAGAAATACTTGGGGTATGTTTGGCTAACATAAATTGCGTCAAGCACCCGCCACTGTGCTTGTAAACTTGGTAAATCAGTCTAAATTGAAGTAAACTAACGTTATCTGCAACGCAGCTAGAAACTGCTTTCTTGGCAATGAACTGTATTTATTGAAACTGTGCGAGCAGCATCACAATGTGTCTCATTTATAGCATTCTGATTATAAAGTTATCATCATTATCATCTAACTTACGGGCACTGTTTGTCCAAAACTTAGGGGCACTCGCCTAAACAGTGTCCCTGACCACTGATCAGAAAATTACCTTCCACCTATTATTTTATCTCAGAATCATAAAAACCAATAATTTCAAGTTTCCTACAGAAGAACATGTAACAAACGTATGTGTAGTTAAGGGAGGTGACTGCAGACAGAGCGAAAGTGTGTATTCTACGCTCCAAGCTTTGTAAGCACATTCGATTTGACGCAGTATACGCAATGGTGTATAGTGGAACACATTTTTTGCTCTGAATGTCCAAAAACCGACATATTTGATCGATAAACAAACATTATTACCTTCCTCAGTCTCTTTAAAGTTTCAGAAAGGCAATAATACCATCGCAATACATTAACTTTAATGTAAAAGTAATTTTTAATGCATTTTAAATTTACCATACCTTTATTTCTTCCATCATCTGTTTTACTATATATAAATTTCGAAGACCAGGTTCCGGTTCCGGATCCGGTTTAAATGGACGGTTCCGGTAAATTTCGGTTCCGGTTATTCCCTGATCATTTGGTTGAACGCGAACAGCTCTGACTCATCTTCAGGGTTGAAATGGCAAAAGTATGTTTTTAAAGATTCTTTGCAAATCTGGAAAAACCGGTACCGGAGTTTCGCAACCCATATCTCGCAACACAAGTTTATCATCGCAAATAGAAACTATCTTACAAAGTATTTCGGGTTTCTAACTAAACGTTAAACTGATACGAGCTTTAGTCTCGTTGGCCTAAGGCAAATATATACACCAAAATTGACCGCCTCAACCCACAATGTGTAGATTCAACAACGAAATCTCTTTTCAAACATAGGAAGACATATTTGTAACAGTGTATTCTCAACATCCTAGAATCAAGTTTGTCACTTCTGTACCAGTAAAATTTTACAACTAGTCACAGGATCATTGTCATGACATTGGGATATTCCAACGTCGTGCTTAATATCCGGATATCCTTGCTCATCAATAGTATCAAAATATTTTCTTGAAAGTCCGCATATGATGCAAATTTGAAAATTGGCGATTTGGTAATGCAAAACAATCGACTTAATGTACTGCAAAAAATTGACTTAATGTACCCATGGTTACGTAGCTTCAAACAAATAATGGAAATTGGACGAATCTTTTAACCCGAATTTTCATTGTGAGGCGTCATATCTTCATGACATTTTCTAATACATTAAACTTTTATGGAGAATTCAGTGGTACATCATAAGAAATGAGATATTGATGGAGATTGCTCAGCCTCCTAACAATTTATGTATTTCAGTTAATGGAGTAACGGCGACATTATTCCACTGCGCATATGATGTTAAGACATTCGTTATACTGCTTATTATGTTGATACTTTGATTTGCTCGAGCTCCACTCACCTGTCAGGATTTTCGATCATAAAATTGGCATATGTTTGAGAACTATTGTTATTATGTACAGAAAAAATGTGTAAGCTACATTGTTAACTTCTGTAATAGTTTATAAATTTGACATTATAGTTTATAAATTTGACATTTAGTATAATATTGTGCCAAATTAATGTTTTCAGGCATAAAGACGCGAACACCATATTCAGTTGAACGGTTGCCCACTGAGCGTATGTATACGTATCTTGACTACACCGGTCGTCCAGTTGTCATTTTGACAAAATCGAACCTTGTCGACGCTCATATTGCTGATTTCCAAATTGAGTATACGCTAGAACCGCGGATGATGTTTATTGAGCCGTTAATGTTGGTTGCTGCATTTTATGCATTCTTTATGGTCGTTATCGTTGTTACGCGGCTTGATTTTTCGATCGGTAAGTGATTGGGTACGTACGTAGCTATCACGTTGATGGTCGTAGGAGTTATCTGTATCACCGGTGGACGTGTGAATACAACTTATGCTGTATAAAATCATACGCTATAACTAGAAAATCTCAAAACCATTATATAAACAGCTTTTGTTATTATACTTGATGCTGTTGGCGATATGATGAATAGCTATGTTGTATGCGATTTATCTTCTATCGACTATGATTATGTGCCTGCCATAATGAATAATTACTCAGTATGTCACCAAATTGGAGTTTGATATCCTTCTTCATCAAACGAATATCTTATTTATACGCAAAATGGGAACTTTTAGTTTCTATGGAGATATATAGCAATCACAGTTCGTCAAAATTATAGTTTTAGGACCTAAAAGTATAAATAGTACTGGTATTTATTTAAGTGTTTTCGGAGCGCTATTCATTGTTAAGGAAGTGTAATACAAATGAACGAAGTATTATTTTGGAACATCGAATTTAGCTTACAATATAGGGACGTGGCAATATTACAATATAGGAAAGGTGGCTTTGGAAAAATCAGCACCAAATCCTGTTTATCTCATTTGAAAAGTCGAACAATATAACAAAAAGAGAGGAACTGTTGTAACTATAATCTTCCGGGGTGATTTATGCACTGCTGAAAACTTTTTACGAGCGAAATTTGCCACATTTGTCATAATAATGAAAAGCACACACGGATGTTTCAAAGATAGTCCACCATCATTTTAGCAACTGATGTATATATAAAGCATTTTTCCAAAATACCTTAAGCACGAATTAGGCCAATGCATTTTGCCAATATATGAACGCATTTATAAGGAAAATGTGCACTTTTCCCAACAAAAGCTTTTTCATAGCCATTAAATGCATTTTCCTTTTTAGCGAAATGCTATATAAGTGCAGTTACAAAATGGCATTTTTCCAATCCGATGTATAAATTCAGAATAAAGCGCATTTTCCAAAGTTTTGTTTTGTTATGTTAGCTTTGTTATTCTTGCAAACAAAGCAAGTGTAAGCAATAATACATTGCAAAAGAAACTGCCATTCTGTGCTTATTTCGTTATCACTATTATATGTTATAGTTAAAGATGCAATGAGCGAAAGCCGTCTTAAATTGGCAAGTATGCTCGAACGCGCCATAGCAATACATGAAGATCGAATGTCCGCTTACGATGATTGGCTCGATGCCATTGATCGCACGAAAGCTAACCGTGACGCCGCCGTTGTTAATGGATACAAAAAGAAGGCAGATGGGGAATTTAAGCGACTTTCTAATGAGGTTAGTTTAGTCGTTCGTTTTATGACTAAGTGTAGCTCTGAACATAATAAAAAGTGGTCCCACAGTAACTCATTGTAAGCAAAGTTATAGCAAACTGACTCAGTTTGGTGATCTCCATTTTCGACGCGAAGCCTGTGTCGCGAGATACTGTCTATGAAAGACTGATTCCCTTATGACCAGATCTAGCAAAGAACCCTTAAAAACTGTTATTTGGCCTTTGATCCGGAAGATGGGGTCGAAGCGTGTTCGGGTTCAACTAAAGGGCACATCGTCGTCAGTTTAGCTGTTCAACAACAAATTTGTCGAAATCCGTCCATCCAAAATGATTTATGAACGATACGGACAAATAAAAAAATTTTTTACGGTTTTCCACCCAATGCTCTCGGTGAAAACTCTAGTCTCCGTTTCAATAATCTGAGTAAACTTAAGGTGACGAAGGTGACCACGCCAATTTGTAACTACCGATATATGGCAAACCCATATTACGGTAAAATGACTGTAATGCGTTCGGTTTTCCGTTAACCGAAAATTCATAAAATAAAATTCACATGCCGGAAATTAAACCCTGTGTTCGAACAGAATTTCGACATTTTCAATTTGCAGAAATTCTGTTCCCTAACACCTAGTCATTTAAATTTGGCTTACTCAGTGTTCGTGCACAAATTTAATGCAAAAGTGACGTGACAACCAAATCGATCCTGTAGTTAAGCTCTCGGTGTTCGGGAACAAAACCGGTTTATTTCAAATGCGACAAACTTTCGTTCTCAGAAATTTGGGTAATATATATACTTGAATTTTAGCGAACACAAAATGGTTATATTTCCATCGCGAGCACTGTGTTCGGCTAACGCTTTTACGCCGAATTTCAATTGAACAAAAAGCGTTCCGTAACAATTTTTTTGCAAAATTACAATATATGATGGTTGGTGGGGTCAATTTCAGTTTACTCGCGCATAACATTTACCAGGGATCTTATTTTCCATGTCCGTAAAGGGTTTTTTCCTATTAGTATTTCAGGACACCTTTGCCGTTAGCCCACAGGACACCATATTGCAGAAATCACCAACCCGTCCTACAGAAATTTTAAGTTACGTAGTAGGAATGGGTTTATGAGGTTACGTGGTTGTCGGACTCAAAACAGACTATGTTTTAGTGTGTGGAAACACATAGGCGCGAACTCGAAACATGAAACCAATATGTTTCTGAGTATGTGTGAAAACAAAATTGGATTCGTGCTTTTCTAGCCTATTAAAAATTTATTTTTATCGTTAACGATATCAGTATCGGTATTTTTGAAATACTGATACCGATGTTGTGAGTATCGGCCGATATCGATAATCGGTCAAGCCCTAATTGAATATTACTCACATCCCTGGGCATTATTGACAAAGTCATTTAAGGCACAAAGACACCAATTTTTTGCGCATTTCACCGAGTGAGTAATCATTTTTGTTAAAGCGAGGAGATTAATCGTGAAATCTTTTTTTGTGTTGATGTCGCTAATGACTCATCTTTGCGTGGATGAATGTCGGAAAATGTTTGTGAATAGCAATAGTTGTGACAATGTCTTTTGGTGGAACGCTAAGAGATCCCGGCCGGATTGATCAAAATCGGGATTTTAGGGATGCTTTGCCAAAACCACCCATGGAGCATTATTTTGTTTCTCATTTTCATATATTTCTATCAAGCTAAAAACGCTGTAGATATTACGCTTTCGCCTGGATAAGATGTAAAACTGCAGTACAGTACTTTTAATGAATAAGAAGCAATTGACATAGAACAGTGTCCTAAAAGCTTTGTCCTAAAAGCTTTTTAACCCTATAATTATATGTAACATTTTTAATATTCGCTAAGCTTTGTATAGTTGCTATGAATGCTTTTGCAGTTGCGGAAATCGGTTGTATGAATCATTTAAGCGTATTGGTAACCGACCTACCTTCTTGAGATTGTACTGTATACTTGGGATGCCACCGAGCATGATTGAGTGATGTTCAGTTTAAGTTGTTTTGCGATTATAAAAGACTGCAGATAATGATTGGATGGTTCATTCAAACGTATATGTGACCGATATGTCCGTTTTTCTTATGATTGCTGATTCGATTAGCCCACACATTCCTTCACTGAGAACTATGCGTGATTTCATGTTTTTCATTGTAATGTTGTAAATGCTGCTGTGTTTAGCAGTTTGCTAAGAACAATGGTGTAATTCTTTTAAACGTATCTGTGACCCTTATCTTTCTTCATACTATCATTTTATCCCTTGAGATCTCAACTTCCAAGAACCATTTATTGACGGAGGCAAGACGAGCCACCGAAGATGGCGAGTCGCAGCCGGAGGCGTACATTTAACTTTATATATCAATATACTAGACGCAAAATTTCAATTTTCTCTGTGACTTTTTTTTTGTTTGTCACAGACAGGTCTGCAGGTTGAACGCCTGGGCCGATTTTAGAAATTTTTTTTCTTCGTGTTGCATATTCTCTTGCGGAGTGCCCTTTCATTGAGCAGTTTTTTCTACGAAAACTGCTTTGTACTCAAAATTAAGCAAATGTTGCTCAAACTTAGGGATTTTTGCCATTTTTTCAGCTTTTTCACCGCATCTCGATAACCGTTCGTGCTATTTCGGCGATTTTTTTACATAAAATGTATTTTCACGTTTTCTAAACAGCTGTATATAGCTGATTGACGTATTTCATCTCTTTCCTTAAAAATTAAGCAAATTCTCTTAAAATTGACTTAGGGAAACCTAAGTTCATCATATCTCGACAACCGTTCGTGCTATCTCGGTCATTTTTTGACAGAACATGTACCTTCACGTTTTCTAAAAGACTTTATACGAGTGATCTACTTACCTTTATAAATTCTCTTAAAATTAAGCAAAGTCTCTTAAAAATGAGTGAAAAATTATTAAGTGTGTTATAACTTTTGAATGACTCGGCCGATTTGGACTAAATTTCATTGATGGGTACAACTTGATAGATGTATTGTCATTCTACTGTATAAATAACTAGACGTTTTCATGTCTTCCTCTTATTATTGTTACCAAAAATGTTAGAAATTCCACAAGCTGTATGCACTATTCACGCCGTTGTTAGCCACCATGCCTCCGTCACCCACGTTTACGTGTTACTAGTACTTAGTTGTTTTTCAGTCTATTGGTTTAAAATGTTTTCCTGTAAAAAATGTAAAGGTTTTGAGGTTTGTTGAGAACGAGTAACTGACTGAATGAGTGTCGGTTAGCAAACTGATTTCAACTCAACCGAATACGTGGTGACCATGTGCTGACCCACAAAACCTGCTTTGGCGAATCATTTTAGCAAATTAATTATGTCATTGGTTCTATGGTCAGTAAGGTCGTAGGTTCTAATAACAACAGTGTAGAATTCACTTTGAGACTAAATTGCTTGTATCGTACACAAGGAGAATATGAACAGTTACCAAGACAAATACGTGGTGGCCATGTGCTGACCCACAAAGCCTGCTTTGGCGAATCATTTTAGCAAATTAATTATGTCATTGGTTCTATGGTCAGTAAGGTCGTAGGTTCTAATAACAACAGTGTAGAATTCACTTTGAGACTAAATTGCTTGTATCGTACACAAGGAGAATATGAACAGTTACCAGCTCAAATACGAAGTCAGTTCAGAAGCTTTAAAGTTATTAATTGTGTACTACGAAAACTCATAGTACATAATAACAAAACAAACATTACAACATTACATTGTAAAATTAAGTTATTACGCAATATAACATTTAGTTTTTAACTAATTATACCAGTCTTTATGGCCAGTTCTGATTTGCATGTTTGAAATTAGTACATATTTTCGTTTGTTTAGTGCGCTGACATTGCAACTCAGATTAAGCCTGATAGCCCTGAAGTTTGTGAAAAGCTACAAGACGTTCAGCGCATTGACAAACAAATACGGGAACAACTTGGTACATGGTCAATGGCGGTAGAGCGACTCGTGCAAGGAAAGTCGAATAATCAGGTCGGTTTCACTGATAAAGCTAAGTCATTGCACAAGTACTTTCATACTAGTTGCGACGTGTGCTCCTTATATTTGAGCTACCCAAATATTACTTGCGTTGCTTGAGGAACTGGGGCGTATGCAGTTGGTTTCCAGTGTGTACAATTTCATCAGAATGTTGTCCGTTTGGATCTATACATAATTTTTGTTCGTTCGCCTCCAGCTGCAATTTCGTCTCCACGTTAAGAAGGAATTTCGTTCTTTCCCGCCCGTATGCAATTTCGTACGTCAGCGTGTAGATGTAATTTGATCCGTCCTTATCGGCGTCCATGCGCATCTGAACCTACATTTGTTCGCGAGTGTACGTTTTCATTAAGGGTTATTCTATTCCGTGTGATTGTGTTTACACCGTCAATATAAAGAAGACATTTTTGTTTTAATAATCTTACCGCAAAAATAGAGTAGCACGCAATGTCATTCGGCAAATTTAACGGCGAAAATCACACGTAGTCCTAAAGACATGCTAGAAATTTGAATGGAATAGTTAAAAATATAGGAATCATTCTGCCAATAGAACTAATAGTGTGTCTTATTGCCAAGGTGTGAATTCTGAGTGTTGAATATGTAATTTAGAGAGATATATGCATTGCTGTATTGAGCATTAAATTACCAAGTGCGCCACTGACTATCAGCCACGTTGCTGGAATAGTTGAGAAGAATGCTCATAATTTTCATGTACATAGAGGATGAATTATCCTATAAAATGAGATCAAAACACCTATATAGCTCGAGCGGTTGAAGAGATATTACCATTTAACGTGGTTTGGGTCCCGTGGGCCCCACTGAAAACCCTTTTTGGCTCAACCCTGCAGCAAAATAATGATAATAGCAGCGCACTATTTGCAATTATATAGAGGATGTATGGCTGTACAGTATAAGACCTATACAAACACACCTATATAGCTCGAGCGGATGCGGAGATATTACCATTTTCATGTATTTTGGGTCTGATGGACTTATTTTAGAACCCGTTTTCATTCAAATCCTGTATTCTAAGAAAATTGCGGGGCAAAGACTTATATATAAATTTATAGAAACTGCTTTGCTATACAAAGTGAGCCCATTTAGGCTCTGATATCTACATTGGCTGTCGAGTTACAATAAGTAGCATGGTTTTTTCGGCTCCTTCGGGAATCGACAAGAGCCCAGTTAGCCTGATTGTACGCGGGAAGGATGGTGGAATCTGGCTCCGCGCCTAACTAAACGTACAAAATGAGATTTCAAGCTTGCAAATGAGGTATCGCGCGAGTCAGCCGAAGTTGAGTTATGCGTGTTACCCAAAAAACCAGAAATGGAAACGGTCGAAATTTACCACTGTGGCTGTGAGAATTCTCTACTTCGCTCTTTTAACTCACTCAGAATTCAGTTATATTTTTTGACTGCTGTTAGCTCGCAACTTTCCCTTTTCATAAATAAAATTTTATTTTGAATGTTTTTTAGTTTGGTTCTTATGGGAGATAATTGTTTGTAACGATTAATGTATGTCGATATAATTAGTCATTATTGCAGATACTGTTGTAAATACTTTTTGCATTTCTTTAGCAGTACAACGATGTCGAGAAAAATTCGAGAGCTATTATTGGCGAGTGGAAAACCAAGATGGAGAATATTATTTATTCGCTGTGATGCTGTGCGATAATACTGGTTTCTGTGTCTGAAACCTATCATCGTTTGGACAGAATGAAATATGAAATAATATGAATAATATGTTATTTGAATAATTTTGTTGTGTATGGCATAGGTAATGCTGACGTTAGCACTATTATACAGGTGGTATAAATTGCTTTGTTTTGTTATTATTTATGTTGTATATCATTTGAATTGGAATAATTTGTATTTTTGCGTTCGTCGCCCTTCGATGTTCTTGTTCTGCGCCTGCAGGAAATCGAAAAAAAGTTTGACTACATGTCTATGTAGAAGCAATCTATCGAAAAACTAATTGAGTTTTTGTGATACGCGAATCGGTCAAGTAATTTTGATAAGCGTACTAACTGTGATGTGAGCGCGTGCGTAGAAAGTCCAAATTATTGTTAGTTTTATCTCATTGCTATTCATCTTATGAAGGAAAACTTACTTTGTGCATGGTACAGTTGCAATCAGAATCAGAGTTAATTATATTAAATCGAACGAAATCGCGATGGATCGATCTTCGTTTAAATTAAATGCAAACTGAAATTTATTATTTCAACACAATCGAAATTCGTTAAATTAATCGATTTTCGTTTAAACGCAAACGATCGAAATCGAGCGAAGCTTCGATCGATTTTTGAGTACTTAATTGTAACTGTATGTATGTGCATCGTATGATCTTAAGTTTAGGTCTAGTAACAAAGATTTTGTGACATAACTGTACGTATATTGTGGTGCAGGTATAACACTGCACGTATAATGTAGCATAGATAACCGTTCATGGCACATGATCGGAATACTGGTTTACCTTATGCAGTTATATATACTATATGGCATAATGTTTATCGGTTTGGCTTCGCAATAGCTGTGTTCTTTACACGTTAACAGAACCCTGTTCATGCATATAGCTATATTCGTTTTGTCAAAGCGTACGGCTTGCACATTTTAGTGATGACCGTTGTTTTCGATTAATGTTGTTGTGTTGTCCTGTGTCTTAAGGTAGTGTGGCAAAGGTCTTGGATAACCGTTCGTGGCACATGAGTGGAATACTGTGGCATACTTTATGCAGTTATTTTTCATTGTGTTGCAGTATTGCTGTTATGAAATAGCCGGTCATGTACACTCAAAATACTTTTATAAAAATTAAAGAGCAGTTCCTTTGATTTTTGCACCACCTGGAAATTTGAAGGAATGTTTCTTTGAAGGTTAAAAGAATATCTGCTGGGATAAAAATCAAGGAAACTTTTTTAAATTTCACTGAAAGTATTTAAGTGTAGTAATGATTCGTCTACAGTTTTCGGTAATGCTTGTTTTATCTTAGCGTATTATGGCACAGTTTTTGAGTAACTATTCGTTTCACGAGTGTGGGATGCTGTCATACTTTATGTAGCTGTTTTTTTCTTCGCGTTGTAATGTTTACATGAAACACTTGGCAAATTTAGTAATGAAATCTACAAATTAGCGTAATGTTCCCTTTATCTAGTGTATCGATACATTTTTGGCTAACTACTTTTTGCGCATGTATGCTATGCTATTTATATGTATTTCATCGCTGTTTTAAAATTGCGCAGGCAGTTCCAAGGATGTCAGTCACATAATTGGGGGTAGAAAATTTGAGTCCGTTTGCATCCCTTAGGAAGGAAAGTTCATATATAGGGGCTACCTGTTGAATTTGCTTCAATATTTTCACATGATTCAAATACGTCCTAATTACACCTGTGAAGTGATGTTTGGAATAGAAATTTAAGCAGTCACTGCGCCATTAACGCTGCATGTTTGATAATTTGAATGTCGAAATCGTTGTAATCAGATTTTTATTGTCACCTCCACAATTATCTTAGTAGACCAAGAAATCTCAGGTCAGGGAATAATGAATGAGTGAAGCGGTCGCGTTTTATGGGGTGTATGGAATATCTCAGATAGATTGTCGTAACAACTGAACCGATGTATCGTTTGTCTACAGTTAAAGGTCTATAATATCTACGTACTAAGATTCTATACCGGATGTAATAAAAATCAATGTAAGAATAGTTATCAGATCGGAGTGAAACGTAGCGGAAATTGTGTGTTGCAGGGATGAAATCTTTATTCTGTCTGTGTGTGTGCTCCGCCATAACTCGGTAATAATAGATGAGTATTGGGTTTGGGATCAGAGAGCAAAATAAAGGTTCTTACCTCATTTTAGTACCCTTCATGGAAGCAAGGTTATTTTTATCTTAACTTTCGATTTTTTTCTCTTGTTGGTTTTATTTTATAGCAAAATGATAAATGCCCATGCCTCTTTTGTTTTTCGATTAAGGCTAATGCGTGAGTGAACTTAAGGTGACCCCGCCAATTATCCTATTTTGTCATTACCGATATCGAATCGCAAACCCTTGTTACGGAAAAAAGGCTTAATTTCGTTCCTTTTTTTCGCTAACCGAAAATTGGCAAAATCAAATTCAAGCGCCAGAAATTAGACCTAGTGTTCGAACAGAATTTCAGCGATTTCAATTCGCAAAAATTCTGTTCCTAATGCGTTAGGCATTTTAATTTTGATTATTCAGTGTTCGCGAACAAATTTAATGCAAATATGACATCGCAATAAAATTTGGGTAATTTTACTTGAATTTTCGCGAACACCAAATGGGATCAGGTTTTTATCGCGAGCGCTATGTTCGCGAATTACGCCGAATTTCAATTGACCAAGAAGCGTTCCGTAACAAATTTTATGTAAAAATACAAAATAGGATGGCTGGCGGGATCACCCTAAGTTTATATATTCGCGCATAAGGTTCTAGAGTTTAAGGTATGGTGCCCCAATGTTTCCTCGCCCCAAAATTCGAAGAAAATTTGTTCTGACGTCCTGGGCAGCTGAAAAATTTTGCTGGAGGGACTTCGGGCATGACAAACTTATTGTTGGTGTTGAGTTTGCTCCGCGATCCATGGTTCTCCCCAAGTAACCCCAGAGGGGCGGAAATAAAATGCAGGCCATGCCTTTCGCAGTTTACTAATCATAAGCCTTAGTCTTAGTCTATGGTAAGGTCCTTATGACACATACACTGAGCCTAAGTCGGGGGCCTGCCGCCCCCCGAACCCCCAGCTCTAAGCTGTTCTTTTTCTAACGTTATAGTGTACCGCCCCTCAGGATTACTTGGGGGTATGGTGCCGCCATGGTTCATCGACCCAAAATTCCTATTTTTACTGCTACGTCATGGAAGGCTGATAGTTTGCACTTGGGGGTTTTGGTGTATGAGAAACTTATTGGTGTTAGGTTTGTTCTAGCTTGTGTGTTTCCACATATAGCATGTCGACGTCTGCTATCGAGAGCTGATTGTTTGTGCGCGCAAATGACGTAAGTGTACCTAAACCTCACTACGTTCTGCAACCTCGATAGGGTTACTGATAATCTTTCGCAGTTTTATTAATCCGAAATATTTTCATATGTAAACATCAAGAATTATATTTTCCTCGCTACAACCGCATGATATGTTTTGCATTTTGAAACTTTTAACTGTTAGTATTTTTAAATTTCAGTTTATATATTCGATTCATTAAATGTCTTTCTCAAAATAAAAACATTGTATACGCAAGTCCATATTTTCGTTATATACCTATTCTTCCACAGTTATTAATTTGAAATATTTACACTAGCAGAAATATTTTGGTTTCTTATTTTATTAGTATTTACATAGATGGTCATTTTATTGTTTTTGTTTGTTAATGAATAAACTGTTTCTGGCTGCTGTTTTGAAATGCCAATGCAAATTTTACTGTAATGATATGGGCTGCTACGCGGCAAACAGCAGTAGCAATTTGTGTAAATTTCAAGTATTGTTTATTTTTGCGGTATTGATATAGAATAGCTCATTAAGCGGACCAGTTGCCATATAGTAGTTTTTCTGGCGAATGTTTTAATTTTGAGACCTATTTTTACAACCCTTTTAGATTTATATGTAATAACGGTGCGAAGCTTTAATGGACTTTGGTCGTAGTTGTTGTTGAGCTTTGTATCTCAATGGTTAGTACTGATCCGTTTTTCACTACGAAGAATTTGTCGCGAGATGTGGGCTACCAAACACTGGAGCTCGTATGACCACATTTTGGATCACGGCTCTATTAAAGTTGTTCATCTTGCCTAGCACTGATGAAATCCTACAGAAGGTGACAAACTTAGTGAACACAGCGACTCACAGTGTGCGTCTAGGTCCATTTGGCTTTATATATTGTGCGTGGTCCAAGTAACCGTGTGGGGCGAAATCTAATGCGGGCTTGCCGTTCTCGGTGTACTGGCCTTGAGTCCGGCTATAAGCTGTTATTTTTTCCTAGCGTTATAACGTACCGCCCCTCAAGGTCCCTTGGGGCGTGTGCGTGACTTGATTAATGGAAGACATTAACGAGTAGAGTCTAATGGTGTCATTTTAATTCGTTGATGAATTACGGAGCTACATTTATGTGAAATTCTAAGCCTTGGCCTAAACATTAATGATCGATTGATCTGATACTGTTCGAATGTTATGTTAAATTTTACCCATATTGAAACTAAATTTTCCGATGAAACAAAACATAAATGTTATAAAAATGATTATAATATGGTTTTTGTCGACGAGCTGAGTGAACTGGTACCAACATTATTGGCGTTTCTTCAAAATTACCATTTTTGGTCCAAAAGCTTAGGTAGCACCTAAATAAGTCATTTTGTTATTACAAAAACATAACTTGGTAAAAACTGATGCATGTTGGCGCATTTTCACAGACATAACCACAACGTTAGGTTTATATATAATGCAGCGCGTCTTCCCCATGATCATTGCTCCTCCGTGGTTTCGTTACGGTTAGCATAAAATTTTTAAGTACTGTATATATGTAAAATGATATTAATGGTACCAATCCGTCCTTATAAAGGCAGCATATAGTATTGTCTTGCTGTGTAGAGATGCTATGATGAATCATAAGCTGTTAATGTACTTTGTGTGTGTGGAGCCAAGGCAATATGACATAGCAGATACACGACCCATCATCCATTCCTGGAATAACTTCCGAACTCTACTAATAGTTAACGGAAACTTAAATAAAGATCCTGAAAAAGACTGCTGTGCGATTTCTTTTGAGATGTTTGTGTTGGCTCAAGCAGGCTTTAATTTACTGTGAAATGAATAAAAAAGTAGTTTGTAAATGAGTTGCTCACCAGGACAGTCCTTTTTCATAATCACTTCAAATCCTTCCTGCGTAATAATGCATTTGTCAAAGCATACGCGCTCGGCGAGCTGCTTACCGAGTTTGGTGTCTGTGAGTTATTTGGTCGTTTTGCACAGTTCCTTAGAGAACCGAGAGACAGCTCTATGTAGCGTAGTGTCTAGTGTAGGCGATTAAGTGCAAACGATCCGGGTTTAATCAGCCGTTTCGGCAACAAATTGGCTCGAGATAACGAAATACCCCTGAAGGAAGGAAATGATTCATTCGGTTTTAGGTTAGATACGATGTTTTAATGTGAAGTGCACAGAGAAGCTATCACTGAAAGGTCAGTACATTAGACGGACTTGATGTTATGTTGAGATTGTTGGATTGGTAATATTTAATTTCACCGTATATATATTTCTTTATCGCCCACTGTTCATAACTGGGTATAACTCACATTGCGAATTATTGCGTTACCAGAGCTTGTCATATAGTGTTTGGGCTTTCGTTATATGTTTACTTTGCGAGATTCCTTAAGGAACCACACAAAAGCACCTAGGTGGCGCAGTTGCGTACAGCGCTTTAATGTACACAATCAGGGCTCATCATAGTGCTGGCTTGGTGTTGTCAAACATAGTATGATATGTTCGTTGGGGGCGTTTAAAGTTCTAATAATTATACGAACGGCAATGAACTTATAAAGCGGAGATGAAAGTTACGTGGCCACCCTGACCTTTATACAACAAGCAGAAATATTAGCTCGGAAGTTAATATGGATGCTCATTGAAATATCAAAAATTAGCAGAGAAAAAGTTGTTTTAACGCCAAGAAATGATGACATTGCTTTTCCCGATACTGTAGTAGTATAGGGGAGCAGTGCCCCTAGATGATCGGGGGAGTACAGTTGCGTTTTATTAAACACCCGTTTCTAATACGGAAACAAGTTCATACCTTATACAATTCACGTGCTTAATATTTCACAAAATCCGATTATTATACAAAGTCTATTCGCATAATCATGGTCTTCTATCGCCTATATACTCATCGCTTTCATATTATGAGCGGCTTCATGCTTTCGCTTAACACAATACGTTTTGTTAAAAATAAGTTACACTGTTCTTCTCTTGTTGATATTGCATAAGCTCATTATTTTTTAATCCAATACCATTATTAATTAGTACCACCATCCTTGTTTTGGTTTGAAGCACAGCCATAAAAAGGTCTCTGATCACATTGTTTGTCGCTTTTGACTGGCTCTTAGTTGACAAATTCACACCATTTTCATTATTCCATCCATAATACTTCTTTGAATTCAAGGCTGTCATGCCATCTCCCTTCCATTCGTCCTTAAAAGCTGATCCTGGCTTTCTGTTGGTGTAGCTATCGGTCGCGAATTTGGATGGCATTTGAGATTGAAATCGTTCTCGGAAGATCATCGCCAGCAACTACAAAGTAGAAGCTGTCGGTGTCCATCTGGATCAACTGTAACTTCTCCTTTCCTAAATTTCGTAGTAGGAAAACGTAGAACCGCAGCACGCGTAGCTTCGCCTACTGGTATACGAAGAATATAATTATATTTGGGAGATCCATAATAACATGTAATTAACAAGCACAATAAGCACTGTAAAAGATATCAAAAATAATTTGCGTTTTAAAATAGAAAAACACCTTTACAAATACTACTATTTTTAAAAAATTAGTGAACCATGGTTTCCAACATTAAAGAGATTTTTACGAGCAGCCATAGTCCCACCATGCACATTCGCATTTGAACATGGTTGGCTCGCAAGCATACAAGACGTTAGGAGGAACAACAACACGCGCTTTATTGACTAAACATCATTAATATTCTGTCATAATTTGTATCATAATAAGCAGCTCTACTAAAAGAAATACTAATACTAATTCAGCGTCTGTTAATTCATGTGAACTTGGTATATTTTTGCTAATCGTTTCTTTCTTTTTGAATAGCCCGTCTCGTATTTGGCCGTATTTCGCCGGCTTTTATAAAGCTGATGTCGTCGAACCGGGCTTGTCCATTGTCAGGTGTCCATAACAGCTACTGCCGGACAGTTTCGGCATCTCACCAAGATGTTTTTTGAATCATTTATATCAACCTCACCCCATCTATTCGCTACTTCGTCACTATTAAGGTGCAGTGACAGGAGTGGTGTCTTTAGAGGTATTTTGGTGCCGTGATAAGATCCAATAAGAGCACGTCTTGTCAACTTCATAATTCCATGTTCCTCCGCGTAGGCTTTCATTTCCAGTCCGATATCGGTTGCGCCTATCTCCGGGTTCTCAAATCCTGACGGCATCTCCGCAAAACTCTAGTTATTTCGTTCCAGTACGGCACTTGAATATCCACAGGTTTTTAACTCTCTCAGTTCAGACTAATGTTTTCCGCAATATATTTATGGAACAAGCATTCTTTCTGCCATAATACATTCGCAATCCATGGACTCGGAGTATTCGTGTTTGCGATTAGTATCGCTCTGTCGGGAGTAATAATTTTTATCCTCCGTGTTTAAATTTAAACCAACAACCATGTCAGTACCAATCATCCTAATTTTTGTTGGATTTTAATCAACATGGACGTTTTTCGCGAACAAAAATTGATAAATAATGGGTCCGTTTCTTTATTGAAACCACGGTAACATTAAATTCGTTCGTGAACAGAGTCGAATCCTACTTTAAAGCTATAAAATGTTACTGAACTGTCGTCGCCTATTTGCAGATTTCCGAATTTAAGCTAACAATGAACGGAATCGAATTTCCAGTTTGTTTCGTAACAGTGGATGCCGATTCGACATCGGGTATCGCAAAATAGGATAGTTAGCGGGGTCGTTTAGTTTGGTCGAGCATGAGTCTATGTGGACACGTTTCATGCGGATGCAGCCGTTTCGCGATACCACATGAAGGAAATCTCGCCTACCGCCATCCATGGGCACTTCCTCGCTGATCTCACGTAGCTCAATTTGCCATACCGAAGAGACGACATTTCTTGACACAGCGACCAGAAGTATAACCCATTTGCGTCGTAGCGCAGTAATTTTTACACCATTTTACCACCGCGAATTCTGGTGTTTCAGGATTCATGATATCGATGGAAGACCATTGCTGGGCCGCTTACGATATTATCTTTAATTAAGCTATGTAGGTCTTTCTACTTCTCATTAAATAGCTTAAACCATACACCTTTCGGTAGTCGCAGGAACACAGGTAATCGCAACGCCCTGAAGACTAATTGCTTGCTTAAACATGTCTACACCCCACGATTCAAAGTGGTCAAACATTCTTTGCACCGTAAGGAAACGTACGGAAACCCTAATGTTGAATCATTCTAACATGTCCCACATCGTTGGAAAACCCACTTGCTTCAATACGTTTTCAGTATATTGATAGTCACGATTGCTAAGTTTTTCCTGCCTTAGATTAATATTAACAAGCGCTACTCGGTATTAGATCGGTTGGTTTTAGCTGATCCAATGACTGGAACCACTTGTACGGCCGTACATTTTTTATGTCCTTCACGTTAAATGTCCGAAGAAATTTGTCGTAACTCGTCCCTGGAGCTAGATAGTTTATAATAACTAGAAGCACCGGGTTGTTGGTCGATGTGCTCAAGAATTGTTTTTCACTATAGCATTGCCCAGCTTAGCTCCACGATGAAGTAAGTGCGCTACGTATGTAATATTTTTTATTAGATTAAGACCAAATTTTCCGCAATAATCAAATCCCAATACAGCCAGCTGCTTCAGCCAAGCTTCGTAGCAGAACTATGGGTTTTGTAAGCACTACTCTGCTTCACTTATAACTTCCTCGTTGCAGTCTCGTTTACACTTATTTAACTATTTCTCACACTCTTTATTCTTCGAACTTCCTTAAGCTTGCTGGAAACCTCCCCTGCCCCTGCGAATTTTGTGCTAATCGAAATCGGTTCCTTAACATGCTGCGTGGTTTTTGAAGAACAGCTTCCTCATGATTACCAAGTTTATAATTTCAAACATATCTTCCAAGTAATAAAAATCATCTGTGTTGTTAACGTTCGGAAAAACGTCAAGGCGCTACTTTTCGCAACACTTCTCACACAATACTGCCCTATTATGGTAAAAAGTCCTATCTCCACATATTTGATTAAATAGAGTCACACATACTATGATATAGAGTTGAAAATTTTGAATGAAATGGGCCAAGACAGAACGTCCTATCTCCACTCAATAATAATCTATGCGCATATACGCATTGGTAAATAGTCCTACTTCCTCACATTTCATAACCAATACTATGGCAAAAAGTCCTATCTCCGGAGATAGGTCTGTTTACAGTAGTATCGTGCAGGCACTATGGTAAATAGTCCTATGTCCTGAGATAGGACATTTTACCATTGAAAATGTCTAGAACCATGCGTACTTAGGACTGTTTTCCAAAATTTTCTAAATAGCTATTTTCCATATTTTAGACGTATTAATTACTAATTGAACTTCTAATAATGAGCTTTAAGATTGAAGTTGCGAATAATTGGTTTTATAAGCAGTATGACAATGATTTGGAGTAACGTGTACAGTGGGACTGCGATTCGTCATGTAATTATGTTTCTATTGATACTGTGGAGCCAGTCCGGTCTGGCGAAAAATTGCGAGGTGGTTGACGAGTCCGATGGGACAAAACCCAGAGATCGACTGGTATAATTTTAGCGGCAGAAGAGCCAGATAGCGGATCGAATGATGACACACCTTTAGCGGATCTGGTACCAAGGTTAGTGTTAGGAGTTCAGCAAGTCTGCAGTTGACGGCAAAAGGCCAAATATACTATGGGGTAATTGATTATATAACAATATCAACTGAGCCAAAGGTTCTATCCTGCCAACGCGTACAGAACGTTCTGTAACCATGTTCATTCTAACGAGTTTTATAGAGTTCGGATCAAATACAAAGTGTTGTTAACAAAGATCATGAGGAGATCTTTGCGGAATTGGTAATCCACGAATATTTAGATGTATTAACTGTATTACCTTAACTGTATAATTATTCTTTGTATTGTCATATTATATGACTTTGATTAGAGTGATTTACACGAGTCTATTTGTACCAGAATTGTATCGCATTTAATTTAACCTAATACAGGCAGGCTTATCAAAATCACCCTGGCTAACGGTTTATTATACCCTAAATTCATGGAAATGTTCGTGCAGTTTGTTGATTTCTATTGGAATTCTCATAAAGATTCACTGAGAAGTCACAATGCATATTCTATATTTTAGGTCTCGAAAAGATTCACGAACAAATTCCATCGTTTCGGGGAAGATGACGACGATGATGCGCGTGCAGACGATCCACGAGACATGGACTATGTGCACTGCGGTGCAAGTGAGTCTTCAGATAGCGACCAAAGTGAACAGCAAAACGCAGAAGACCAGGACGGTAAAAGTGTTGACGGTGACCGCGGCGGTGCAACTGTAAATGTAGAGGGGTCCTCCAGTGAGCCTAAACCGAAGCGCGCTCGTACCACAGCTGATAAGGCCCTACGATCTGCGGAGAAGCATCTATGCTCGAGGCAAGTGGTTCCAACGCCGCGTGCAAGTTCAATTGTACCTCAAAATTTACTCGAGAAATGTGTGGTGTAAACACACAGAATTCTGGAAAATGAATTACAAAGAGCAGAATATTTTTATCCGATCGAAGCGTAGACAAAGCGGCCAAGGTAGACAAAGAACCAAGAAAGCAGCTTTGTCTATCACATGAAGTCTGCAGATGGATCACGACACCGCGTTCGCAAAACTGTTTTCCTCACAAATCTAGGATTTAAAAAGGACAATAACAGACGGGTAAAAACTGTTTTTTGAGAAGGTGGTGTTACTGACGACATGCGAGGCCGAAAATCGCCACCAAATAAAATAGATAATGCTCCGATTGTCGGTCACGTTTTGTCTTATGAACCTAAAATTTCGCACTACCGACGCGCGCATGCCCCGAAACGGCTTTATTTACCATCTGACATTACGTTAACGTCCGTGCACGAAGGTTTTGTTTCCCAGCACGAGAAAATTTCGTTTGAAGTCCACCGCAAAGTAGTAAAGTCGTTGAATATTAGCTTCGTAAGTAACACTTGGCAACGAGGAGTACGAGGCATGCCTGCTTCAGACAAGGCATTTGAAAGATGCTGGCAATGACCATGATACAGCCAAATGTGAAAAATGTCAACAGCATTCGGTTCATGAACAGAAAGCGATGGAAGCGCGGACGGCTTACCGTGCGGATGCAAGTGAAGCATTCAGTGAAAAAAGATTGTAGCTTCAGCGGATCTTCAGAAGGTCGTTACGTTACCGCGTTTGCCAGGGGTAAAATCGTGCCCTTTCACGCCGAGAATTATTGCCTATAATGAAACCTTCGCTAATCTGGAGGTACTGGAAAGAATTGCTGACGATATCAGCGACAGGGGGATACAGCTTGTATTGGGGATGGACGAAAGGGCCGGGCCAAGCAAGCACTGGAAAGCAGCGCAAATTCCTGGAGAAAAAGGAAGCATCGCCAGACGATCGGCAGCAATAATCTGGCTCGAGGCTGTTGCTGGCCGCGATGCTTGCGAGATTGCTGGTGCCTTTTGGTAGTTTCTTGTGATGCATGGTGGGGCGCAGTCTTTTGTTATATGGGTGGAAAACTTCTGCGGCCAAAATAAAAACTGGACCATGTTCGCAATGTTGCTAAGCGCCGTGAATGGTGGCTACCTTGAAACAGATCAGATTTCTTTGAAGTATCTTGAAAGCGGGCACACGTTCATGTCTACTGATTCTGTTCATCGAGGTATTGATCTTTCAATGAAGAAAATGGTCGTGTTGAAGACTGCCGATTTTAGAACTGCGGTAGAAGGTGCCACTTCACAAAAAGTCAAAGTTCACGAGATGCAGCCGAGAGATTTTCGTCAGTGGAGAGACGGAACATCCAAAAGACCATTGCGAGTTGCTAAGAATCGCCCAATGCTAAGAGACATTGCTGTTGTAAAGTTCGAAAAGGGGTCGAATGTCATATATTTTAAGCGCAGTCATGGTGGAGATTTCGAAACCCTCGACGTCTTGAATCCCACTTACAACACCACAATTATACCAAAGCCACGCACAGATCCTAAAGGAATTTCCGCCGATCGTCTTCATAAGATCACTCGCCTATGTGAAAATAGCAATACGAACTGAACGAGTAACTACATAAGACGTATTGCTAATGGGAGGTAGCTAGGATTATGTAAATTAGGACGTGAACTGTACGAATTTCAACTTTTGACTGTGATTGTGTGGTTTTGAGGGAAAAGCGGTGAATCAGAAAATGTAATGTTAAATTCATGATGTTTTGGTATACGTTAATAAACAATTTTTTCATATACTTTGAGAATGTTCGGTTCAGTTTCAGATAATAAATGACTCGGTTAAAACAGTGATTGTACTAGTTAAACAGTAATTCGTATACTTAAGAAATTGCGGTAATAACATTGCCCAATTACATTCAGATAATACGGCGTCTGACATGGGTATATATTTATAGACATTAAAAGTTAGACATGATGTGAAATAACCGTATAATAAAATGGTCGTCCGATTGAACACACGTTCAGAATCATAAAAGCATTTATTGTATTTGAATCTAAAACATACAAACATCAAACTGAGACGCTGTTGTTTCTCTACAGCAACAGCAGCAATCATAGGAAGATAGCAATCGCCAGTGGTTTTAAAACCCGTTATCTACCGTTTGGAAGTTAAAGTCAAGCTGTAGTATTTTTATACAGTCGTCGAATATTACCTAAATTGCCTACGCCGATTTGTTGCGACTCTCGTGCTCACTACGCTATCTAAGAGCTATTGATCGGTTTCTTAAGGAACCTCACACAGCGAGTGACTAACAACGCAAGCGCAAACGCACATCGCATTACGGTCTTCATGACTGTAATTCTGTGCAATGTACGTTGTGACAAATGACTCACTTTAAGAATGAAAGTGTTAATTTCATGCATGCTAATAGGGTAAAAGAGATTACCTCTACGAGAAGTCCGACCAAATTCGGGGCTGAGCGCCGGGGTCCCTGCTACGTGAACGAATCCCCGACCCCCACCGTCCCCGTTAACACTGAGTGCTTTATTACCCTCGGCTACTCCCCAAAGGCGCGGCTATGCCTCTTGGGAGTTTGGATCTTGAGCATATATGGTAGTTTTCCACAAAGTTATGCATAATACCTATTTAGTGTCCTACCTGTCCATGCGACAGCAGATTTCTGTGGCCCATAACCCTTAGTTTCGTAGCACTTCCACTCAAATTGGCAAAGGGAACATGGAGTATCATTTCATTCCATGCGGCATCTGCGTCCCCTGAAATATAAAAGTAAACACGTTTGTGTGTGAAAAATTCATTAAACTGTGCTCCTTAAGCACATACTGTGCTTCTTCGTGTAGTAGCTTCTGGCTTGAGCCAGTGCCTTCTTCTGAATGTCGAACATGACTAACTTTCAAATTTTAGAATCTAGAAAGGAAACAATGGTGTCAGGTTGTTTAGATAAGCGGTTTTTTACTTGTAGCCTTCTCAAAAACTTTTAAGTATGTTCTGATACTTTTCTCTCATTTTCAAAAAATCTTGGCGGTGTTACTACAAGCTTCATCAAAATATAAATATTTAAGAAAACAGTTCATGCGTCTACCATCCGTAAATTTTAGTTTGGTGCTTCTTTTAAGCATATAATTCAAGCACGAAGCCGACCCTAAATTAGCTTTGATATTACTTTCTGAATTTCGGGCAAATTTGTTGAACTTTTTTAAGGCATAATTGGTCTGGCAAAAAGTGTATTTTAATTTTCCATCATATATCACGAGGAAATACATGAGTGTCCCTCGGGCTCTTTTAACGCTGTCAAAACATTTCGTTTCGATGAAAATTTCTATCATAGGTCGGTTTATTGGATTCCGCTAACCTGATATTTTTGGTAGCGTTTGTATTACGCAATGATCCGAAAAATCCTTCAATGGTGAGTTCCATTCAAAAAAGTACACCGGTCACAGGTACATCTGAGCAAACCACTTCACCATTTTATAATCACAAATAAATTCAACAGAGTATAGCATTAGACTGTAAATTACTAAGTTATGTATGGTCTGGGTCCAAGGGGATATCGTTAGGCATCTATGGTTTACATCTGTAACACATGCGTTCAAGCAAATTACCTCCTGACAAACTTCATAATTACAGATGCAAGAAATTGTGGTATTGTTAAACTGAAATAAACGAAGTGAGACATGGTTCAATGGTGTGGCAGGGCATGGGACGCTTTTAAAAGTAGGGAACATCGGTCACAGGTATAACCAAACAAATCACTTCAGCAATCTCAAAAACTACTACGGTGAACATATGATGCTTATTAACGATTATCTTGAAAACATAATATAGCGTGCGGCAAAAAGTGTTCGTCAAACTTGGCCATCTCGTCCGGACAAACATGAAAGACGTGAAACATTTTCAGCTGTCACATCATGAGGCTGTGAAATAAAATCAAAAGATTTGGGCGAGGAAAGCGTTGATATAGTTGTAAGAATGATATACGAGTTGAAACGTGCTAAGCAAGCTAATTGCAAGCCATTAGTCAGGCATGATATTTCTAATTGTAATTAAGCTTTAGTAATAGTTGAGTGGAACTAATACACTAGCACTTTGCTCGCCTGCCGGGTTGGTCGGTGGGAATCACTATATATATATTGAATGAATCCTGTACTTTGAGATATAGCTTAAAAAGTGCTTTCTCTCGGTCACAAACATGAACTGAGCATGGTTGTAATTAATTTGGGGTAAAAACCGACGGTAATGAGTGTTACTGTCACCCGGGTTC
>JASANE010026604.1:0-23638 GCA_030248225.1 Trileptium ribeirensis
CTGACTCGCGTGGGAAAAGACATTCGCGTGATTGAAACCCATCAGGTCCGCCCTTGAAGTCACGATAGCCGGGGTCGTATGGGCATTGCGTCTGGGAAGTGCGCAGTGCAGCAGCGTCACGTCGATATTACATATGCGAGTAGGAGAAAACTTTGTATCGTACCGTTGTCGCACACTTAGAAAAGAACTTAAGAGTCGTACCAAGGAATATTACATACTCTTGTCATGATATCCTCAAGCATTGTCGTATCCATTATTGTGTTTGTTGTCATAATTAAACCGATTGCTTATTGATCCAACTTCAACCTACCTACCATTTCATGTACCCTAAGTTTGTGTATCTACAAGATGAAGTCTCACAAACGCCTCCTCCTCCCCTTTCGTATCCCCGCCTCATTCCGCCTTTCGCTTACCCGAACCGATTGTTGTGTCGGAGTTCCCCTCGTGTTATCAAGCCTAGTTCTAAGCAAATAGTTATTTCGATGGCGCCTTTATTATGTCGATAACTAGCCACAGCATCTCTTGGTGCTAATTTTAATTTGACCCACTACTGATTGTTCATAAGTAAGGTAAGCGCAGCTGTCATAAGATAAGGCTTCACAGTATATGCCGTGTTTTGACCCAGCTGTGAGAGTTCAGTGAAAAAGGCGATGACTCCGCAACCCTCCCCCAACCGCAGCTCTGCTTATTACGTATTAGCGTGCTATAAATGTGACATAACGCTATTGTATCTGCCCGTACAATATGTATCTGTCCGCGTACCCGTAAGTTTTTTGTGTAACTCATCAATAAACGCTCGCTGAAAACCCGAATTGTGTAAGTGTTTTGTTGACCCACTGTAGCGATAGGAATTGAAGGGGTTTGAAATCTGTCACCCCGATCGACGACCCACGTTCAGGTTTGACACGCGCATCGAAGAAGCAAACCTGAGCGTGACTCGCCGATCACAACTTAGTTTATTAATCATTGTTGTTGTATAGGTACGACTGGTGCGACTCACTAGAAAAGCAAATTCTAGACCCACGCTGAGCACCCAAACTAGGAAATTAGATACGCGCGATTCCGACGTTAAACGTCTAGGGATTTGTCGGACCCTAGTGGGGGCCACTGGCTAAAACAAAACCAAATAATTGTCCATTTTTAGAAAGTTAGAAAGAATTTGATACTTCCCGGGTTAGATGTGGAGAGGGAATAGTGGTACGGTCTCTTTGGCCTGTGAGCAGGTGACGGAGCCGACCTCCCTGGGGACCTCAAAGGTAGTACCTCGTAGACTACGTGCGCAACCCGTCCGGCAGGATCAGAACACATCCTGTGAAGCGCTCCTGCGGCTTGCTAAGCTCCGTCATTTCTTGGGCCTGACTCGCGTGGGAAAAGACATTCGCGTGATTGACACCCATCAGGTCCGCCCTTGAAGTCACGATAGCCGGGGTCGTATGGGCATTGCGTCTGGGAAGTGCGCAGTGCAGCAGCGTCACGTCGATATTACACTAGTAACTCGCAAAGCAAGGGGAAACAGAGCAAGTATGGCTAAACTCTGCCCTTATTGACCAGTTTTTCGTTCCAAATTCAGGACCCTAAGCCCGCTTAATGTCTTAGAATAGCAGTTATATGAATTCGGCAATTCTTCAATGAAAAGATACTGTCATTTTAGTCATTATATATCAAAATCGTAGAATTCATTTCTTGCAGTGACCCAAATTAAAAAAAAATTGAAACTTTTAAATCACAAATTTTCAAAAAATTATTGTTTAAAGAGTGATTTTACGTAGTAGGACCCAAAGACTTGCCTTCTTGGAGGAATACAACGCAAACACATTTGCTTTTATCCTATTTAGCAACCCCGAGAACCAACAGGCACTTTCGATTTTCTAATATATATCTATATTGAAAAGTGACGAAATTTAATGCCAAAATTTACCAAATTTTGCTCCGGCACGGTCCCGCAACGTTAATAACAGCCAATATGGTGTTAAAATATTGAAGCCAACTTGCCCAACAGGTTAAATAACCCTATAATTTCATAGTTCAAACCAGCAAGCAAAAATGTGCTTTGTAAACATTTTGAAATTTTCACTTTTTAGGGGTATTTCTTAAGCATCGGCTCATAGCTCGAAAACGGCAGCTCTGACAAAAATGTATAACAGCAAAGTTGTATCGCCCGATGCGAGGATTCTACATGGCACTGCGACGCCTCTATCTCGAGATGCAGGCCGCGAAAGTTAGACAACCGGATGACCAAAGTTTTAAAAATGCGACCCTTGATGCCTTTGGGCCCATTTTGTCCCGGAAGACGTGGTCGCCTAGTTTAGCGTTTAATAAAAGGGCAAAAATAGACTGAATTTGTGATCAAATAAAAAAAATTTGTGAAGGTCCATCCATCTGGTGATGAATTATGATCTCCACAGCCAGACAAAAAAGCTATTTTTTGATTTTTGCCGCTATAGCAAACTCATTAGTGGAAACTTCGCGCCCTTCGCTCACTTCATTTCAACATTTCGTCACATCCGAAAAACGGACAGTCATACATTATGTACTCTTATGCTGTCTCTCCACAGAACCAAACTGGTACCAGAGGGAACACGTTCAACTTGTGGAAACCACAAATACCTTAACTAAGGAAATCTGTTGTCCCAGGTTAATTGAGTGTCTCAACAATGCATTATTTTTATCGTGTTTTCTTTCTTTTGCACCAAGTATGTCGTTGTTTTGTTGCATATTTACTAGAAATGTGTATTTCAGCAGGCCGCACTTTGTCCCACTTAGGAATTTATGTCGAATTTTTTAAATACACAAAACAAATAATTGTTAAGTTTTATTTTAGCCGTTGTTTGTTAAGGCATCTGTGTTGATGTCACCTCAACAGATGGGAAAATCGCAAATTCGCAGTAATAATAGCCATAAAAGCGATAACGAAGTCATAAAAATTATTATTTATAGTTAGGCTTTCCATTCGTTATAAATTTTGCCAGGAGGGCATTAACCGAGTGATCCCAATTTTACCAGTGGTCAAATGGTTAAAAACCATGCCGGAAACCCTTCCAAAACACTTTTGATCGAGAGAAACCATTTTGAAGCAAATTTTGACAAAATTTATGAAATTTTTGGGTTCTGGACGGGATTTTAGTACAAAAAGTTGAACAATCTTATCAATCAAATCTAATGTCGTTGGGGGGTGTTTTTACCCTAACTTTTGCCAAAAGGCGTTGAACCGGAGGAGCTCAAAATTTTGCCTGGGTGCACAAACCGGGGCACATGATTTTTCCAAGGGGGCACTTGAAAATGCCAGCCGCTTTCCCTCCAATTGGGAGAGCCCGGTATAGATTGAGCTGTGTTATTACGTACAGTATTAGCAAAAAATGCTGTCGCTTGCTTGCGCCTCGCTCGAAATAATTTTATTCTAAAAATAAAATTCGTTGATAATTTTAATAGTTAAACTCTCGAGCGAGCCGCTCGTGCGCTCGAAATATGACAATTTTTTTGGCGCCCACTGTAAGTTTAATTAAAATAATATTACAATACTTCTTATTAAAGTGACGCCGGTAATAGTGTTACGTTACGAGCTTACGGCCAAAAATAAAAGGGTGTCCAATAATAACAAACATGTGCGAGCTTGCACTATATCCTACTTAATTTGTTAATCAGTCGCACTGCTAATTGAATGTACATGGTATTTAGTAGTATGATAAAAATGTCTTTTCGTGTTTTGCTTCTTTGGCGACTAAGTTACGCTTATGTGTAAAGTGATTGCTATAAATTTGCTGGCGTACATACTGCTTATTTGTTATACACTGTAAAGTATTATATATGCTATATTTAGTCTTTAAAACGCCAAGGGAGTGGGTGGTTTGAGAGGTCCATGAGACGGCCTCCGACTATTGCTTTTGTTAAGGTACTTGTTCGGAGCCAGGGGTGCTCTATTTTTCCAGGGAGCAAAAAATTGGGGGCACCCCCGCCGTTCAACGGCGGTCCTTCGAAAGTGTGCTAATTCAATATTCTTCGGGAAGAGGGTTAAAAACGTTGCAAAAACACTTCTGGTAGACAGTAAAAGCTATTTTATAATTTATAAATTTATAATTTAATTTTATAAAAAATGTGGCTTTTTTATGTCAGCTGGGATTATTCAAATATTTCTTAGCCCCACACAGAGAGATGGATTATTGTTTTGCCGCACAGGAAAGTTTCTGGGACTGAACTAGTGGAACAAAAAAAATAGGAATGAGACACCGACGGGAGGCAACCATTCATGCATGCCCCTCCATGGAAAACACATAGTAATTACACCACATTTTACCACTGCAAATACATTTATAAGTAAATCATAACACTCAGTCACGCCGCTTACACTGTTTTGCTGGCAGTACGATGTGGGCGAGCATATTGTATTGCAGAGATGTATTAAAACTAACATGAAATAACGTCTATCCTACTACTTTTGTAGGCTGAATATAAAGTTTGTATTTTGAATTTTTGCATTTTTAATAGAACTTATTTTGCACGTAATAACACTGGTTTACCATTTTGTAGGTTGAATATGAGCGTGATTTTCTTCTCGACCATCCACTTGTTACTAGTCTTCTTGAATGGAAATGGAAAAATTTCGGTCGCCATATATACTATTCGACTCTTGCGTTGTATTGCACGTTCTTGGTTGCTCTTACAACGTTCTGTTTGCTGTCGCCGCCTCCTTATTTGAATCACCACCTGACTCAAAATTACAATACTACAGCGGTGTCACATTTTGGTCATTCCAAAAATACATCTGTTGACGACGAAATTAATCGTTTGTGTGCCGACATCAATGGAGCTTACGTGTTCTGCCGGGTCCTTTTGCTTTACTGCCTAGTCCCGTTAAATATTATGCGTGAGGTATAATTAGTAAGCATAGTATATTGGAATAACTAAATATTACTGCAGGAAACTTGAAGTTTTCCAAATGCATGCTCACGGTAGAAGCTTGACCACCACACTACCTAAATTATTCACTTGCTGAGTTTTCAATAATTCGGTTCTCAATAGCATTATAAGAACGAAATGAATGCACAGTACTTGTCAGATATCATCTCAGAAAAAGATGTTTTTGCCCGATGTATTTTCTGTCTATAAACAAAAAATTTTTATCATTCTTTCAGTATTTACATGCTACTCACTCGTACTCAGAGCTAATGTTGTTTCTGCTTTTCATGAGTACTAACCGGATATTGGATATGGACCATTTTTTGTGGTTCGTTTCCGGATATTATTTTGATCGGTCATGTCAGCCCCTCATTATGTGAAAAAAGACAGTAATAATGCCATTTGGGAAATAGCTCAAATGATGTTCAATTCCGCCACGGAAGTTGCTTCCTCTTCCTTTGGTGAAAACGTGTTTTACTAATATTAAATAATGTTTACGTTGCTGGTGAAAATTTTTGCACTATCTATGTACGTAATTAATTCCACCAAATTTTAGTTATTGGGTAAATTCAGCTTGTTTAATGTTAAATCACCCACGATTATATCAGACGATTTTGTTTGCGCTGTACCATGGCACGCTGCATCTATCGCAGCGGGACAGTAATTGTAGCACAAGGTTTTTAACGGGTATACAACTCGAATGCCAAAAATATTATGGTCATGCAGAAAAACTAAATCTCATCTATCGGTAGGACAAACTGCCGCTAAAGGTAAATGGCTGAGTACAACTTTTAAAATGTTTATGTTTGTTGGAAAGCATATTTGTATTTGTTGTAAAGTTTGTCATTTTGAACTATTTCTTTAATTTAACGGTTCGTACAAGCCCAAATACAATTATTCATGAAACAATGTGGTATATTTTTTAGTTGCGTGTCAGAATACACACAAATTTTGCCATATATCCTCACATAAGCAGGTAGATGAATATTTATAAATTGTAATTCAGCATTAGGCCCAGTTGCTTAATCGGTTGAACATTTGGCTCTCAATCTTAAGGTGGTGCGTTCGAATCCGAACCACGGTAACTCGTGTCTCTACCCTTTTTACGTCGGTAAGTTGAGTGCATAAGTGCTAAAATGGCTGATTGCGAGGACGATAGTTACGTTCTTAATTGTCAGTCTGTGCCTTGTACGGGCTCAAATATCGGAAAGCGGAAATCGGCATCGCCCCTCTAATTACAGCGGACATTTTCATTTCCAATGCAACATACTATGGACGTAATTTCCTATTGACAAGATTTAGTAATTCAATATTAGTAATAATTGTTCAGATTTATCAATTTCTGATACAACGGCAGCGCTACTTCACACTTGAAAATTGTGTTGAGCTGACAGTCTACCTCAGTGCTTTGACAGTTACGCTACAGATATCATCGATTTGGTGCCAAATGACGGTAAGTTGATTTAGTAACATTATAATGTCTTAATTGGGAAGTAATCTAATTTAATCCGATGAGTTTTTTTTATGGTTCTATTTACATTAAGCCTCTGAAGATTCTAAGTACGTTTTGGATTTATAGCAGAAAATACTATTATAAATCATTGTGAAACTAATGTATTAGATGTACCCACAATTACCGTCCAGAATTGACGTTCTAGGCATCGCAACGTCCTTAATAGCGTGATTTAAAAACCATAAAAATGAAAATGAAAAAGGATTTTTGAGGCCCCAGAATGTCTTTAGAAATATGAAGCTAATAGGCTCTTAGTCATTGAGTACCAAGGTCTGGCCTGTCCACTGCCCTCCGTAAAGTGGGGGAACTTTGGGGCCCCCATGTTCATTCTTGGGGGATTATAAGTGGGGAGATAAATTTGGCTTAAAAATACTAAATATTTCCATTTTTTCATGCATTTTTACTACCGTGGATGTATTTTCAAGCTAAAAACGATATTTTAGCATTATAAATAGTGGTAATTAATGTTTAAAAAACAATTTGCACACAAAAAACATAACTTTAGACATAAAAAAATTCTTGGAATTAGTTGACCATGGGGGTTTCGGCCGAGTGGGGGGGACGGACATGGAGGAAAATCTCACGAACATGGGAGATTTGGAAAGTGGGGGTCCCCCGCTGTGGACAGGCCAGTAAGGTGATATATGTAATAGATTTATGAGCATATTTTATACTAGTTGTGACAATATAAACGAATTATCTATATGTCTCAGATGCCTCACCAATGATATACATACTTGCAATATAATTAGTAATGTCCTAATAATTTATGTAGTTTTAAGAGCTAAATTAATTGACTTAGTGCAAATATTCATATTTTTGGAACCTGTTGAGGTTCTATGTCTGGGGGCTATCGACGTGCCCGCTTACTGCAACGCGTACTGTTTTGTGATCATTGATTGAATGGAAACTTATATGAGGAACATAAATTCGCATATTTATATACGTGGTTATTATACTGTAACGAGCAATCATTTTTAATAAATTAATCTAATATTTATATGAATGTTTACATAGAGAATTCTATAGGTGCATACATATATAACATACTGGTAAGCGTGACATTTTTGGTATATAAAGCACTGTATGAACGTCAACATACACTCGCCCGCCGTAGTATGAGAATAGTAATTATAAGTTAACATAACATGTGAAAACCATAGCAAGCGTTCACAAGGAACAGTCTAGCCATGAAACACATTCCGTAAGGAGTGGTGTTATCATAGAGGGTGATACCTTGAAACAGTGCGTTTGGAGGGGTTAGCTACTTTTACTGGCAAATATAGATTCTCGTTAAGCAGTACTATGTGTTGCTATAATGTCGTAAAATTCATCTCATTATTCTCATGATCAAACAGTTAACTTCGTTACGTTCGCATAGCTGCATGGCATCAAGCCACAGACTTGTGCATACAAAGCAGCATCAATTCTTTGGGTACGCATGCCCATATTATGGTTCTTATAGTTAGTTTGATGTTTAAATTAGTATATAAGGGGAGCACATGATGGCGTGTTACATTTTTAGTATAACGAATACCTGGCCTTTCCGAACAATCAAAATAGTAGCTGGGAATGCCATCATTGTACCTATGACAAGCTATGGAGCACTGGTCTTGTGGCATCGCACTCAGCCAACTCTCTGGAAGAGGGTTTGTCTATTGTTCACCGACTTTTGATACTTTTATCACATGTGTTATAAGAAATATGCCAAACATAAGCACACTAGCTCATTTGGAATACCAACAAATTATTGTTACAGCAATCATTAGTGAGCAATGTTTATCAAATCATGTTGAAGGAGTAAAAACATAGCATCAATATTGATTGCAAAGCTGCACTTCTGGCATTGTCCGTGCCAACAGTCAGCTCCAAATTACATAATAATTTCCTCCATTGAATTAGTAAGATACTTTGTGATCATCACAACAAAGTAACATTTAGATGGATACAATAAACCTCTGGTTTTTATGGGAAGGGGCAGACCAATAAGCCCATGAGTCAGATCGATTTTTCCCTGCTCAGCGACAATAATCATTTGAATGTTCATCTTTGCAAGCTGGGAATGGCTTAGAGCAGTCTTTTTGAGATTTGTAGTATAGAAGAAACTGTACAGCACGTTGCTCTCAACTGAGACAGTGTCGCAGAAGTTAGCAAACTGATATATCGGAAGGATCCTTTGGACCTTATTACCTTCCGCCTAGGCGGTATCAAGGGAATAGATTCACCTTGAATTGTAATACATCTTGATATAATTAGAGTGGGATAGTATAATAGGCAAATTCTTGTATATATACTACCAATTTGTTCCTACCCTGCTGCTATATGTGTAAATTTACTGTGTGCTGTGTAGTTTTAAATTTGGAATATTGCAGTGTAATCATTTATGGATAACTGAATTTGCATAGTCAACGTAATGCGGTTAAGTTCCGTATTACAAAAGTATGCGCATTCCCGCGTGTCTGATAATACGCATAACACAGCTCAACCAAGTCTACGTTTAGTTAGCGTTATTTTGCAATATTTTCTGTACCTAAGGAATGATTGGTTGACATTGAATCTAGAAATGTACGAAAATTTTAAATGTTATAAGAAATTGGTATTTGCTCATGTTTGCTACAAATTTTTGTTCTGTTTTCTAAATATATTCAAAACTTGTCCGAAGTTCGTTATGTAGTGTTCGAAACTTGTTCACGGATAGCTAATCTCGTTCATGCATAAAATGACATTCACGTCTGGTAAATACAGTTTTTTAAGGATTTCCAGTACTGCTTTGCATCGATAACGTTATGCCTTGCTTGGTTAAACCTGATATTATTTCTACGCAAGTTTCCGCGATTTGGGATCTACGTGGTGATGTTTATCGATGTGTTCCACACATTTTCCAGAATATTTGTTGTCTTCTTCCTGTTTATTGTCGCATTCGGGTTATCGTTCCAAATGTTGTTGCAAAATCAGGTAAGGAGATACACCGTCTCGTTTTGTAGTTAATACCGCTAGTACAGGCCCCTTGGCGACTTGGTAGCTTCAGTAGCTTGGTATTTCAAGCGAATTGTGGGCTACATATTTTTAACAATACATGGCATATAATTTTGAACACCATCGTACTGGCTCAAATGTGTTAATGCCTGGATTGTCTGAGTCTTTTCTTTTATACGCCACTAGCTCGAAATTAAGATATACAGCAATGATTTTGATACTATTAGATTCAACTCTGACGGTTCATAAAATGTCTTTTTCGGCCATTATGACATTTTTTGGATTTTTCGGGTTACCAAAGATATCAAATGACTTTAATCTAAATAATAATTATCATTTTTAGCTAAAATTTTAATACTTTATATCAAGCCGCATAGACGAGCTGAGTGAGTTGGTGGCAAAATCAGCTGAATCCGTACATAGGTTAAAGCTTTGTAAAATCCTAACCGCTAGCTTTAAGCCAAGTCATTTTCGGAAACTAGCCGTGTTGAGTATCATTCGGGTCGGTTTCACTAGAGAAAACGATTGGTGCATATTTCGCAACGATTTGCACCGTTATTCAAGAAACATGATCAGTAGCAGTTTTTGGGTATATCTACGGCCACTCGTAACCCGTAAAATCGTAAAAAAAACTTGCCATAAATATGGCCGAAATGGACATTTTCTGACCTATCCCCTTTAGCTCAGTCGAATTATACCAAAACTATTATTAATGATTAATTTCGGGCTGGTTGGTGGATAAAGGAAACCACGCTGGTTTACAGTTTTCTATATTTAATATTTAGCAAGCTATGTAGGTTTGTTTGACATTGGGTTTTTGACATAATTTTATTGTTCTCTATGATATTCTGAAATTTTAGCTTCGCGTATGATATGTATTTTTGTCAGAGCAGTCGTTTTCGAACTATGAGCCACCTCTAAAAATTAATATCTCAAAAACTGCAATTTTCAAAATTCTTGCAAACCAAGCTTTGCTTGTTTGCGTGGGCGATAAGATTATAGGGTTATTTAACTAGCTGAATACGAAGGTTTCAATGATTTTACCCCACATTGGATTATTAACACTGCGGACGGTACCGAAGAATAATTTGGTAAATTTTAGCATCAAATTTAGTTACATTTTGCCGCTTTTTCAATATAGCTGCATTGTGGGTCACTAAAATATGTCTAGGTTTTTGTTGCAGCTGAATACGATGAAATTAGTTGTAATTGTTGAAATTGCTAGGTATGCATCAGACAAAGCAAAGTTTCTCCAACGTCAAAATTGCTCTTCAAATTATATTTTTCTTAAAATTTGTGACATAAATTTCTAAACTTTTTGTTTTTTGGTCACTGGAAGAAGAAAACAAAGAGTTCTTCGGTTTGTTATCGTGAAACTTTAAATGTGCGCAGGGACCTGAATTTAGAACGGCGAAATGGCCGCTATTCGCTCCATTACCCCTCGCTTTGCAAGTTACTAGTGTAATGTTATTTTTTGTAGCAACCATTCCATGGTGTTACCGCTTCCTTTCTGAAAACAACGGTTATGATGGTTGGCGAATTTGAATTCGACAATATTTTCAACGATCCAGAAACAACTGTGCATTATCCAGCTGTGGCATATCCCATGTTCGCCTGCTTCATCGTCATCATGACTATAATATTGATGAACCTGTTGGTATGTTTCGTTTAAGGTCTAATTGTTTGGATTTTCAAATTTTTGTAAAAAAGCTAAATGTCCATTGTACAAACGAGTTTTGTAGAACGGTATTACTAGATACTTCTTTAGGACAGTTAGAATACAGTATTTTTCAATCTTCAATTTTTTTGGTGGAATACATACATTATGATTACAACGAATGAAGTAAGATGGGAAGCGCGATAAATGGAATAACGACACTGCGTTTACTTACGGTAGTAGACGTAGGGTGATCTACCAAAGCTGCTGTATTTGCTAATCCCTTAAAGCATGTATTGGTTTGTCTATGCGCAATTTATGGAAATGGCTATAGCGGAGATTAGATAGTGTTTAGCTGCTTTAATTTTTTCTACTTGTATCGCTGATAACAACAACTATCAACTGGGATAATGTATTGTAGCATTTTTCCTTTACTTGACGCACAGTTGAATCGAATTGGTCCAGATTTCCAAATATTTTCATCGAGTGGCTACAACTTAGCTGTATCACTCTATCATAACTGTAGTTTTAGTGCTAGTAGTAAGCCGACGTTTACAAAAGATCCCCACAAGTGAAATGTGATCATTTTGATTGTGTAAGTTTCCTGATTTTTGTTTGATTTGGGGCGAACGTAGAACAGATAAAGGTAATGTCGTTTATGATGTTTATGAGGTAATTTGTGATTATGCCATTTCCCATCGTATACTGCAGAGGTCTAAAATGATAAATATTTCCACTGATAGTACATGGGTTTTCCATTTGCTGAAAATTTTGCCAGGTGGAATAAATTAGGGGCCCCTGTTCCGGTACCAGGTGACGCTCAATTTTGCAGCGGGGTTGGCAAGTGAAAAGGGTTAAAAATCATGTCAGAAACGCTGCCAAAACGGTTTTCATATAGCGAAAAAACGATTTTTAAGCAAATTTTGACAATATTTCGAAATTTTAGCACAAATTATTATCAAATTTTTATGTTGTCTTGGGTTGTTTTTGCCGGTTAGAAACTCAAAAAATGTTGCTAAGACGCGATGAATCGGAATGAGCCCAGAAGTTTGCCAGGGCGTACGAAACGGTGGCCACGCCGGTTTTGCCAGGGGATACTTGAAAATACCAGCCCTCCTAATTTCGAGAGCCCGGAATACGACAGAAATAGCGATTTTTCAAATTTTACAGTATTATTGCTTGTTTTTATCTTACAATGAATTTGGTTACCAAGCACGCTAGATACAATGGTTTTGCTATCTATTGTCCAGCTTGACTATGTTATACCTTTTGATGTGCTTTCATTTCTTGATTTCCAAAATGTAGTGCGGTTTCATTTTTGTCTGATTACGTATTGCGTGCAACGCATCAAGAATAGTCTATATCGGCGGTTTCTTAAAGCTAAATACAATAATTTGGTTATCTAGTGTCCACGGTGCATATTATGACTTTCATGGGTTTGCAATAAGTTTAGGGTCGATGAACTCAATTTGCAGAATATAGTCTCTCTTCAGTTACATATTGCGTACAGGTCTTCAAGAATTGTCTTTATAGGATTTTCGGTATGCTGGATACGATGATTTGATTATCTACAGTCCAGCACGAGTAGCTAATGCTTTTTCGGACGATTTAATTGCGTTTAGGATCAATGAATCGGATTTCCAGACAATAGTCGGTCTTCAGTAGTTTATTGATATATATTTATTCATTGTACAAGACATCAAAAATAGTTTGTATAGCAGTTTTCGATGTGCTGGATACAATGATTTTGGTTATCTAGAGTCCATCGTGCATATTTCATGCCTTTTCGTGCGTTTTCAATGTGTTTAGGGTCAATGAAACCTATTTCTAGAATATATTCTGTCTTTAGGTTGTTTGGTTACGTATTGTGTACAGTTCACAAAAGAAATATTGGCTATATAGGTTTTTCGTTTCGTTTGGTTATCTAGAGACCAGAACTAATACTTGATGCGTTGTCAGTTGTTTTCGATGGGTTTAGGGTCGACGAGTTTTTAGGGTTTTCAATAGGTTTAGGGCTCAAGAGGTTTTAGGATGGTGCATATATTTATCAAACACAGTCTGTTAGAGGTAATTAAAGAAAATGATAACATAAAAATGAAACCACGCTCGCTCCGTTTCACTTTCGCTTGCGAGTTACTAGTCTTGATATTATGTTTATAGGTTATTCAGATATTAGGTTTATAGCTTTTAACCCAGTTTCATTCAGCCATTCTATTACATATACGATACACGGAATTTTCGATTATTATTATTATTATAGCGAATACGCGTATTCTTTATTCATAATTGATTTAAGAGCGAGATATTTATATAGCAGCGACAAAATATTAACTAGTATTAAAGATTCATACACAATCAAAAAAATTTCTTTATTTAGAGTCCAGCGTGCATATTTATGCCTTGGTTATCATGGGTTTGGGTCAATGAATTCAATTTCTAGAATATAGTGTGTCTTCAGTTGTTTGGTAGCGTATTGCATACGGGTCATTAAGAATGTCTTGTATAGGTTTTCCAGTAAGTGGAATACAGTGGTTTGGTTATCTAGTGTCTATCACGAATATTTCATGCCTTCTCAGATGTTTTGATTTGGTTTAGGGTCAGCGAAACGGGTTTTCGGAATATTGTCGGTTTTCAGTTGTTTGGTTACGTATTGCGTACAGGTCATCAACAATAAATTGTTTATATAGGTTTTCCGATAAACTGAATTTGATGGTTTGGTTGTCTAGCGATCAGCACAAATACTTGATGCGTTGTCATTTGTTTTATAGGGGTTTAGGGTCGACGAGGTTCTAGGATTTTCAATGGTTTCAGGGTTCAAGAGGGTTTACGGAGGTTTATACATCGAAATACATCTTGTTACAGGTGATTAAGCAAAATGTTAACTTAAAAATAAAACCACACTCGCTCCGTTTCACCCTCGCTTGCGAGATACTGCAGTACTTTCCAAAGATGAGTGCTGTTCGTTCGGTGTTCGCGCGAAATTTGTTCGATGTTCATTCGATAAATTCAAAATTTTGTTTAAAATGTGTTCGAGACGCGTTCGAAATATTGGCGTCAATATTTATATTTGTTCGAGAGAAGTTCGAATGTTGTTCGAAATATGACACACATTTCTTGCGAGAATAGTTGTATTATTGTCAGTAGTTGTATTATTGTCTCGCGAGTACTGTGGATGTATTTGTGAATTCAAATTCGGAGCAACTTGAACTCTACAGTCTCGCCAGAAATAATTACAAAATAATCGATCGAAATTTCTATCGATTTTGATTAACCGAAATTTCGATGGAATGCGATTTCGATCGTTTTCGATTGCGCCAATTTTTGGCCGTGACGGTATTTGGAGCATTGTTTTAAAAGCTAATGAAGCGAGACTAGCCGATTCACTCCATTTCTCGTCACCGCATGAGTAAACAGCAAATAAAGAACACGAAAATTGAAACGAATTTAATTTAAAATATACGCTTATTATTGTATGTACTTGTGGAAGGAATTGTTAATGCTATATGCACCCTGTGGTCGTGTGCAGCATTGGTTAGAGCGCAAGTCTCACAATCACGAAGCCATATGTTCGAGCGCCCATGTGCGCATAATCTTCTTGGGTAAGATATTATAAGGCCAAATTGCTCCAGGGTGCCCACCTGTAAATTGGTACGAGTTTGCTCCGAAGGTAAACAGAGTTTCTGTGTCAGAATGGACATTCCTTCACAGCTTGTGCTTGGGAAAATCTGACTGGTATTGTCATGAAATGGGAGATCAGCACCCGTACCGTGACTATAAAGTTGGGGACATTATTATGCATACTATCTGTTACGGTTAGTCGAAGGGCAAAACAAGTAAACCAAAACACTTCTGTTATCTATTCCAGGCGTTAATCGAATATACTTATTACTGTTTGGCTTTTATTTTGGGGATTTATCTCACTCTAGAAAGAACTACTCGTTTGAGTATAATCTAAGTATAATTTAAAAAACACACTTAAAATTTGAGCAATATCACTTGAGCTGAGCCAGATTGTCAAGCCAAACCTGGTCTGCTTTCGTTATGTGTTTAATGTGTCGCTTAGACTTTGTCGTTCATTGTAGTACTATCGGTCTGATTAGTACTATATACGTCAGAAATGCTGCGCGAGGTCTTATATTCTTTTGAACCATAACTCAAATCTATTGCGCTAGGTATAAAGTTTGAAATCAAATTGTTAATACAATTATATAACATGGCAAATTATCACAACTGTCGGTAAATGGTCAAAATTTTGGAAAAAATGCACACTTAGTAATATTTGTAGACCAAAGCAGTGGTCACTGTTTCCCACTAGAAACTTCATTTTTATGTTTGGTATTGACATTATATGCATACCTTTAGTCTATCTTTGAGTGTATGAGTTTTCTTTCTTTTTTTAAAATGTGGTAAGAATTTTCAAGACATAAGCATAAGGAATTTTTAAACAATTACAAATTGATGCTTTACTGATAAAGAATAATATTACGGACATTTGGAAGAATTTTATTTCAGTGTCTTTAACTATAACATCGAGTAAGCATTTGGCAGATAAAGCACAATATATGGAATATAACGTATTATTGAGCTAATTAGGATGATACACTACGCGATTACAAAAACATGCAAATAGATATCAGCCGTGTTCGAATTTTAACTGTTATAAACGGAGTCAGCCGAGTGAGTAGTAACGCTGGTTCCGGTTGCAAAATGCTCGCAAAGTCATTTTCTCATGGTTTCGCAGTGTAGACTATTATTTTATCTAACTTCTTAGGTTGGCTTGGCGGTCGACGACATAAAAGAAGTAATGGCCAAGGCCAAATTGAAAAAGTTGGCATTACAAGTAAGATGGAAAATGTCTGATTCACGCCGTAGTTTAATTCGAGCACATAGAAGTTTGATATACCACGGAAGCTATTTTTAACTTATATTGTTCAGTAAGGTTTACCTGCTTCCTCATTAGACATGCACCCTCAAACGGTTGCCGTGACACTGTACTACTGTCGTAGCATACGAAGCCCATGAAGATAAGATAATACTAGTAAACGTAATAAATTACAAAAAGTGAGCGGAACAATAGGCAAAGTATTTGGTATCTTATTTGTGTATACATGTATTTAACCTAAATATTTACTCAATTTATAATAAGTATCACGTTTTAGACAATTGATGTCAAATCAATCATACAAAAAGCTAGCTAGCTAAAAAATTAACTAATTAGTAAGACCTTTTAATTAACTATTTAATTAACTAATTAGCATTCATGATAAAATCATAGTATTAAAGCCACTCGTGTTCGACGACATCGAGACCCCAGAGCGCAAAAAATTAGCAATTTTGAGGTGATTTTAAAATTAGTATAAATTTAACAAATAAGCTAATTAATTAATTAGCAAATACGGCCAAGTTTTAGAATTTCAGCCACATTGAAAATTGCCGTGCGCAGCTTATTTCTCTTTTCTGATTACTAAAAAATTAGCTAATTATTAATTACAGTTACAATTAAAATTAAATGCTTATAAAATCGAACGCAGACGAAATCTATCGATCTTCGTATAAATGAAACTCGTTAATTAAACGCAAACTAACATTTTTTATTTCAACACAATGAAATTCGTTAAATTTAACGCGAAATAACATTTTTTATTAAATTATTTTTTTTATTTTGACGCAATCGAAGTTCGTTAAATTAATAGATTTTTGTTTAAACGCAAACGATCGAAATCGAACGAATCTTCGATCGTTTTTTGAACACTTAATTCTGATTGTAACTGTAGTTAGTAGTTAGATAATTAACTAACTAATTAGCATGTTTTAACTTCCCTGAATAGTAATAAACACCTTATTCTTATTAGCACGACGCGTGGGTGTGGTGCCAGACGGTGCCAAGTGAAATTTTTGTTATTTTGAGCTTTGGCGCTATTACGCTACTATAACAATCGGAGAGCACATTGCAAAAAGGAACCAAGTGAAATCTATGTGTAATAGTCTTATATTAAAAATGCAAAAAGGTACTCCAGATTTGTTGTATCACCGAAATGAAATATCAGTTCAGCTAAAAGATGTCAAATGAAATTTATTTTGCCTCCTGCATTCAAGCGGCAGAGCTCTTCCGTACGGTAAGGTGCTAACTGAAATTCTTTTGAATTGCTTCAGATTATGACCAACGATTTCCTGGTTTGGCGTCGTCGTTCGTCTATTCAAAGAACAACTGTTGCGCCTGCTGACGCACCTACAACTTCCTGCAACTACCACTGATTTATTTAACACAATAAAACATTTTTGAGATGCCTTCCCAATGCATTGTAGCTGAACTTAAGGATTAAAGCCATCCAAACTAGATGAAATTAAGGGTTAAAACTATTCAAACTTCAAATTTAGCTAGGTGAACGAAGTCATATTTTGATTTTTTATGTGTTAAATAATGTTTGTCTACAGCCTATAATTCTAAATGTATCCTGTCGACACTTATGTATGAATTGACTGGCAACGTAGCGGTTTGTGGCCCGCCATCGTCGCGGACGATACAACGTATCCAGGAAAGAAGAAACCGAATAAAGCGTTCGTCTACTTTTTGGCACTAATAATTATGCCTACGTCCGCTCAAAAGACATTCAACCCATAATTGATGGGACCGGCAACCCACATATTCCAGAATCGCGTTTGGAACCGCACCTACATTAGTGCAGTTAATCATCTCATGGAGTACTGTGTTGAGAACAGTGCGATGGCCATGTCGTTTATAATGGAACACTTATCGACAGTGTTTACTACGAAAAATGTTGGTTCTGAGCGAGGTAGTATTCAAAGCCAAGTGGTGGCGGAGGACGCTGATGTCGGTGATGGTTCAGATGCAGCCGCGAGTCAGGTTCATACCGGTGTATTCGCATGCGATGCTGAGTCGATTAGTGCTGCAAGCGAAGCTGAGTCGATCAGTGCTGCAAGTGAAGCTGAGTCGGTTGGTGCCTTGTGCGATGATGATTTAACCAGCACCTCAAGCGACACCACGGCAGATACATACGCGGCAGGCACATCAGGCCAATTCCCAAAAAGTTTTCGCAAGCCATCCAGACTTCCACCCGCATCATATCTTTCTCCAACGAGAAAACGACGGGTATCGCTCGTTTTGGAGGACTTTAGCAGCAGTTGTGGAGATGACAATCGCTGTGCTAGCTACTCCAGTGACAATAGCGATGCACCTTACGAACGGTCTAATGACAGTGACGACTGTGTTGTCGGCCGGCCCATGAAGGCAAAAAGGGACAGAAACTAACCCGGTGGAGGCGGAGCGATCTTTCGAAATGGAAGAAAAACTTTCAGCGACGGGAGCGGGTTGCAGCCAAAACGCCTTAATTGCTGGACTGTGGAAAACTCAGTCCACCGTGCAAACTTGGCTGCTATTCAAAGTTTTCCGTAGAAGCACAAATAATTTTGTGCAACGCACAAATTGCAGGCATATCAAGAAGCAGGTCATGCAATCAGCTGGCGCTTTTGGGAAGTGCAGAAGGTTTAAGCGAGCATCGCAAGGTGATGCGTCAAAACGAACCTTTTCCACAAAGTGTTTTTTCCACAAACGCAGGATGACGATGACAGTTTAGCGAAGGTGTGTCAACGGTTCTTTTGTAGCGTACTCAGTATCTCAAAGAAGTCGATTACCGGCGCCCTTAAAAGGCTAAGCAACACTGGAACTTGTGCTTCAGAGGACGATCGAGGTAAGCTTGAGCCGGCGAACAAGCTTCCTAAGGCTGTAGTGAAACGCGTCGTCGACCATATTAAGAAATTCTCTGTGACGGAGTCGCACTGTTGCCGCGCGTCTTCTAGACGACAATACCTGGACCCATCTCTTCGATCTATACGTCGAATGTACAACCTTTTCGTCCAGGAACATCCAGACTTGTTTGTTAAATCGTCCACGCAACAGCAAAAATATACGGTTTCTGAAGACACTTATAGGCGCATTTTTGGGACTAAGTTCCACCTCAGCTTTTTCAAGCCTCGTAAAGACCTGTGCTTGGTCTGCAGTCGACGAGAGGAAATCGCCAACAGAGAGCCTGAGAAGTTGGCCGACTACGACGACGAGTTCTTCATAGCACACCAAGAACGTAAGCGACTAGCATGTGCCATCCAGAGTTCTCATTCGGAGCGCTCCGAAAACGACGAAGAGTTTGTTGCCGCATCATTTGACTTACAAGCCATACTGTATATGCCTTGCTCGGATGTTTCGTTATTCTACTACAAGCGAAAGTTAAGCGTATACAATTTTACGATCATGGATCATGGAACCAAGGACGGCTGGTGTTATTTGTGGAACGAAACCGATGGTCGTCGAGGTTCGACTGAGTTAGCGACCGCGTCCTCCGTTTTCTACGTTATCTGCCGGAATGTGTCAAATACGTATCATTTTTTCCGATTCATGTGCTGGACAGAATAGGAATAAATACGTAAGTTCCTTGGAATGTGCGTATTCAGTATGGTAGTTAACGCTCTAGAATTTCAGTTGTCATTGTGTTCGAGCTTTGAGTATTCACGTTCAATGTGCGTTACCTTATCTATTAGTCGCAATTGTTTAGCTATTATTTTGAACTTTTTTAGTGTAGTGGTGACAGAAACAGTGATATAATCTGCAGAAATAGTGATAATGTTGTATATCCGAAATAGCCATTTTTAGATGAACATTATTTTTTATCATCAACAATTTTTAACCACTGAGATTCTGATTTGTCTAGTTGGTGTTTTATATGCAGTAATGGCAAAAATTACGTACAATTGGAATAAATCGAAATTTTATTACTCCATTTTGTGACATTTAACGTTTTGTCGTAACTCCAGCTTATCTGTTTATAAAACACTCCACTAGCTAATTGTTAAACTCTCAGCGTGCGTCACACATTTTTAGATGGCAGCAACGTTGTTGCGCGCTGTCAACACGCTGTTGAATATTGTTACAATCTAGCATACATTTATCGAGCCGGGACATACACAGATGATCGCAGACAGCATGCGCAGTGCCATCGAAACTGCCAAACGGACAAAGAAGATATTTTATCCGGGTCAGTGGAGCCCAATCATACAGGATGCGCGAAAGAAACATCCATACGAAATTGACGAATTATGCTTCAGAGATTTTATGACGTGAAACAGTATGCAACGGCGGTTTGGCGGGGTGTAAAGGTGAAGTGGTCGACGGTCAAACTAGTTCAATCTACAAAGGGAAGCAGCTGACGTCAAGGTTTCGCGTAGTTACGACGACGAGATGCAGTCAATTTCTCTTGGGCGACACGTTTTGGCGAACATCAGCTTGGAACTGAGGGCTGAATATGGGCAGCCGCTGGCCATTTCGCAAGAAAAGAAGGCTGATCTTTTGCAGCTGGTTAATAACGGGGCCATTCCAGGTACGTACCGGTGGTTCTATGAACAGCTGCCTGTGTGATGAACTAGCGCACGATCTATTATTCGGAGACGAAGACAGTGATAATGAAAGTTGACTAGAGGTTCGTATTTTGATAAAATTCGTTTTAGCACTAGGCAATGACTTTGTGTTTCAGTTTGCACCCCAGGTTTTTCAGTTACTTTAAGCGTGCCGTTACCTAGCAAAAGGTACCAAGTGAAATATATATTATAAAAACAACTATAAACTCAATGATTGACAGAAAAGACCTTCTGGTATTTTTTACATTCTTAGACCGGTAGCATTCACCGAATTTCACCCAATTACATATTCTGGCATGTCGTAAAGCGTCCTGACAATGTTCGGAGCTCTTTATCTCGAAACAACAGAATTTACATTTGACACCTTTTGGCACCACACCCGCATATGCACCAAAATAATAGTTTTACAGTAATTATGCACCAGAATAATAGTTTTACACTAATTATTACTTGAAAAATAAGCAATTTTTGTTTGAAAATGCTAACAATAGGTTAATACGCATAACTAATTAGTTAATTTATTACTAATATAGCTAAAGCAAATTTTGACAAAAACTATGTCTTGCACTTATCGGATATTAAACCTTTAAAACAATTTTAATCGGCCCAGTAGTTATTAGAGATTCGACGCACAGGACGGACACAGTGGCGATTTTCCCTTTGACGAAAACAAAAACGCTTCGCTTCGCTCCGCTTAATAATAGGTCTGCATTGGAAGGGGTCTGAGTTAAAGGTTCGTTCGTCCGACAAGTTTATGTAATGGCGATGAAGTATATAATCTTTAAAAACACATCGTGTTATTCTATTGACCAACTTTATCGTTTAGGTCGATCTTGTACTCGATGTTGAGATGTCACTTCCTGAGTCGATTCGTCGCCGTTTTCAAATTCGCTTTCAACGTCACTTTCCCAATCGATTGTCTTGGTTCCGTCGGATATGTATGAACATTTTCGATATGCAACCATCGTTATCTGCAGAAAATATATCGCGAAAGCTTGCGTTTACTGGCGCCCCACGTCGTGGGGGATATGTTCATTCCGGGTATAGCATCAAGGTTAGTGTCATTAATTTTCATACAGCCGATTCATGAAGTTATTGAACTCGAAGCTGCTTCGCGAGTGTATTACAGCTGTATTGTTAATTGGACTTTGCAAGGGCGTGAAATACCACGTTATTTCCACCATGAAGCACAGCAATCGAAAAAATTTTAGTAGTATTTTTATGTAGTAAGTAAACATTACCTGTTACATGTAGTGTGTAGCTTTCAAAACACGAAACCCGTTGGTTAATCATAGGACTGGTCGTTGTTGACCAATATTTTGTTTTCTAATGTTTCGATAATTTTGCCAAACACCAATTTTAAGTTCTCTTGTATGTTGACGGATGGTTGGTACGCCGAACAAGCGATCACCAATCACTATTGACCGAAGGATAAGGGGACGCACTTTCACTTTGCTCGTGCATCAACAGAAAGTTATAGCTGTATAAAAATAGTTGCAAAAAATCTGTAATTCTACCTTCGTCGAGGTTACGATGTTTAATTTTCAACGCAACTATGCCAATAAAGAACCAAAAAGCACGAAAACTGACAGGAAGACGGCGCGGCTGTTAATCGATTTTTATCGCGTTCACAGATAAATGTGTTCACTCACTGCACATCGTAACATGTATTGTCATGTCATAATCATGCTTATTGCTACAAAATTTGTAGCGTGACTTTCTTTATTGCACTAAATTTGTAGCAATGTTGACGATTAGTGCTACAATTAAATAACGTAAAGTTGTGCCGCTTGTTCCAACTTTAAATAATTGTAGAAACAATCAACTTCGTTTCTACAAAAATTGATGCAAATGGGACAACTATTTTGCACTAAATATGTACCAACAATACAGGTATTGATACATGTTTCGAAAATGTTTTGTAGCAATAAGCATGCTCATACGGTGAACGCTGCATTTCTTTTAAATCCGTTGCTGAGATTATATATAAAAATCTGCAAAAGATATTTTTGAAATGATAGCCATATCATGGAATACACAACAGCTATGATTTATATAATAACGGCAGCGGGCCACGGATAAAAGTAAGATTGACCATGACCATAGTGCAATCACATTTGAACGTGAAATAAAAGCTAAAAACACAAAATATTGCTAAAAATATGACCACGAGATGCCGAATTTGCCGACATACTATTCGGAACATTACGAATTTCACCATATAAAGACCCTATTGCTATTCATTTGTTTCTGGACAGATTACATGCTACAAGATGTAGAATCAATCCATGCTGCAGATGTGCGAATCAATCCATTATCCGGCCATAGCCCTTGCACTAAAGACAAACTAAATCCCTCGAAATACCAACAAAATGCGACAAGAATTACATAATGCACAAAAAATTAGATGTAGATAGATCGACACTGCAAAGGATGGCAAGTTTAGATTGCCCCTTGAATAACTACTTTGAATTAAAGTGCTACAAAATTCACTATTATATGCAGCAAGTACAAAGTTTGCGATTTACGACGACCAAGTACAATACAAACACGCCAAGCGTTGTAAACCACATAGTTGAGGTCATGTTCATGAAGAAGTAATCAGCCGGGACAATTCGATAAAACAGCGACACAGAAAATACGCACCGACATACTACAAAGTATAAAATAGTGTCACTCACCAAAACAGCCAACAAGAAGAGCGAGAGCAACAAGTAAAACAGCAAGACAGCAGGTAACGTATGGCGAAACGGGAAAACAACGAAAAGAAAACATCGACATACACACACAAAGTGCGACTACAATCATGTTCGAATCCGATGAGAGAGCGCACGACCAAAAGAAACGAAAAATCGAAAGACGCGTGCGAACAACGACACAAAAAATCGGGGCGATGCAACAAGAACGCGCTGAAACAAACCAAAACAGTACAAATAAAATTTTCTGTTATAATTTTACTGCTGTATGAGTTGTGAATCAGTTCTTGATTTTAAGCTGACCCGTCGTGCAGAAGAATATGCAAAATATACACAAATTATCCAGATAACAAAATTGACGATCCAAGCTAAGCTGAGATCTGAGCTTTTTCCAACAAATAATGCTGTCCAGTATTTGCTTAACATTGCCTGGTTCTAGTTAATCAGGTTATTCGTCTGATGCACAGCGATACGTTT
>JASANE010026605.1:0-13325 GCA_030248225.1 Trileptium ribeirensis
GAAAATATAGGCGATCAGTGATGCGGGAAATCCTTCAAGATATGTCTCTACGTGGTCAGAATGAAAAGTTTTTTGATTTATGATATCGAATCCGATCATCTTTGGGTTTTCCCGATTTAAAACGAGTAGATTTAAATTGGCGTAGAGGTCATTTTTGTTATTCGGCCAATTCTTAATGGTTTAACCCAAATTAAGTTGGCGCCAAAAATGTTAATTCGAGTTGCTCAATATTCTTACTGCTCAAAATTTAACTCGTAGAATAAACGAAATTTGTTGTACGATCCGTGTTATGGCTTTGTTACATCTTGCGAGTGAATTGTTATGCAGTAGCCATTCTGTAAAAAAACTATTAGCTCTATTTGAAATATTTTGGCGGCAAATTAATTTGACCCACACTATTCCTGTATGACGGGCCCATCTAAACAAAATTCTTCGCGAAGAAGCCAATTTAAGCCGTCTGGCTATGAAACGGAAAACTCAAATCCGATCGGGTTTGACATTTCAAATCAAACCGACTTTTGACTTTAACCCCTTACTTGATAAGTTAGTTGCGTTTCAACAATTTTGACTTAATTTCGTGATGATTAGAACCCGAGCTGTTTGCGTTAGAATACCGCTCGCTAATAACTTCAATCGCGTTCTTACGAAACCTCACAACGCGAGCGAGTAGCAATAAGTACGAAAATGCACTCTACGCAACGAACTGAATGTACTACTTCGTATTAACAAGAGTCGATGATGGTCGCTTCTGCTGAAGGATATCATCCCCTCGGTACGTTGCGATCGTTTTCACCCTTAATCCTGTCAGATTTTCGACCTGAAAGTCGATTGTAAACATTACCCACTCCACCTGTGTTCTTTGACCACCACATTCAGACCGCCTTCAGGTTTTGGAACCACTAAGTTCAGACCCCCAGCTTTTTCGATCCAGTTTTTCAGGCCCCTCAGGGGTTTTCGACTCACTTTTTCAGACCCCAGATTTTCGACCACTAAATTCGCTCTAATTCAGTAGCTGGAAAACCTGGGGTCTCAAATAGTGGATCGAAAACCTGAGAGGTTTCTGAAAAAGTCACTCCAATGTATACCTTGCAGGGGTCTGAACTTATGCATCATTTACCTTAAAATGTGTGCACCTATGGCAGAATTCCGTCACAGACCTGATTTTGGCTCGTGAGAAATAAGTGCAGCCAAATCGGGCTCTTCATACATAAAGTAAATAGCAAAGCTATGCTAGTACATTAGCACTAGCGGAGAGCAACTTGAACCGACTACTGAAAATATATTTATTACGTTCAGTTTCTCAGATTGTCTTACCAAGAAAATATTTAGCTCTAGACTCAGAAAAGGCAATATTAGTAGTACATAAAGAAAGTGGAATAAATACAGGCAAAATAAATAGGTAAATATGACTATTTTCTAAATTTTTGTTTAGGTGCCCTCAAAAAGCCAACCTAGTAGTCGTTGTAAAAGACACCCTTTCCTTACATGAAAACTACTACTGTAACTGGAAGGATGTTTTATGAACACACAATCATATATCTCCAATTTACATTTTTTCGCGATTTTCCATTGTCGCCATATATTTCGGTTTTTTTGAGCTGATTCCGATCCTTGTTACAATTTTTTATCCGCGCTTTACTATTACCTACTCTATTTGTACCTGGCTAGGTCTAAAAAATGTCACAATGGGTAACCGTAGGTAGCCAAGCTTGGCTTTGAAGCTGCGACAGAGTGTGACAAAATCAGGCCCTGCAGCATACATCTTATGGTAAATGATGCATCAGTGTGATGGAAACCTGGGTGGGGTATAAGTCGATGGTTAGTAAACCTGGAGGGGGTCCGGGTGTGGTGATTGAAGAACACCGATGGGGTAGGTAATGTTTTTGACCCACGTGTTGGGTCGAACGCCTCAGAAAGGTAAGGGTAAAAATGACCGCGAAATACCGCGGTTAATAATATGGAAAAGCTGATTAGTGTCACACTCTTCAGCAGAGTCGTGCATTATAGGCTCTTCGTATTATTGTATTAAGCATCAGACATAAAGTGTTTATAAATCTATACCTAATCTCATGTCTACTGTTAAATCATATTTTTTGTCCATTTTACGTTATGTAAGGTTTATAATATTATTTGCAACAAGAGATTGTGCGGAATGGATTAACCAATTTTACTGAAGTGACATTTTTAATACAATGTTATTTAGGCCCTGAGTGAACGTAATTTCATACATTTGACTGCATGAGCTTCTTTTTGAGTTGTTGAATCATAAATAAAAATTGAAATATATTAACAGTTCTATTAAATATTTTCGGTATCACTTGTACGGAATGACCGAAAATATGAAATCTCTAACTTGTAATATGATAAGATACCTGAGCATCTTGTCTAAAGTGTTAATATTATTTTTTAGTGCTACCCGTATTCCGGTTTTGCAACAAAATTAGTTAAAAATTTTAGTGAATTTCAGTTGCTTTCCGCTGATACATGTGTCGTTTATCCCAGCGCTGATATTAAATTTATGGTCATATTACCTTCAGGTTTATCTGATACTCCGAGTGCTTTTCGTTAAAATCCGTCAATAAAGTAATATACATCGGTGAAACCATGCTCTCAAAGCTGTAATAATTGGATTGCAGAACACTACTTAACTTTGAAGTTCGAGCTTTAAGCATGAGTAACCTTAAGCTGCGTCGCCTTCCATCTTTTGAAATTAGGGATTGCCAATCGCTTGTTCAGTGTACACCAAATCCACAAAATTATATGAGAACAAAAATGGTGGCTTTTAGGTAATGCATCCAAAAAGTATATGAACAAGAAATAGATGGCTTGCTGATTTCTTCTTAAGTGTTAGCGAACACCTTACTTCTGGAGTAAAGGTTAAAGTCGTGAATTTTTGATTTTGTTATTGGATGTAATACGATATTTTTCCGTTTTATAATCTTGTTCGGGAACTTAATAATCTGCTGTTATAATTATATTCAAAACGTTCGCTAACGCCGTTTGCACAATAACACAATTGATAATTTCCGGAATGGCTTCTGTGACTGAACTATGACACTGATTTATAAGGAATACCCGTTCAAGTGTGATGTTTGCGAACGTCTCAGTTTATATATATGCTGAAAAAACAAGATTTAAAACAATGAATGTACGAATATGATGTTCGCGAACGTTTTGGGTTTCATGCGTAAACATTTTTCTTTGCATTACTCTCGATATTTTACACATTTCACTCATGATTAATTTAATTCAAGTATGGGATCAGTGTTCGCTACCCGGTGTTATATCACCACATCAATGTTCGCGAACATGTTTTTATGTGTTAAGGCAAACGCACCCTTTTATCGGGCAAAAAATTGTGACGTTCGCGAACACCTTTAACTAGAAAATGTTAATATTAAAGCGATTACTTGAAATTTTTACAAATATACTCTCGAAGGGTTAAACGATGTCATGTTCGCGAGCAATACGTACGGATTTAATGATATGCTGTATTCGGCTCTCGGATTTCCGGTTAAACTTTGATTAAGATTTTGCACATTATTATTTTAACATATTTTAGGCACGGACACACGTTCGCGAACAATAAACGCATAGTTATCATTTTTAGTATTAACGTATTGTTAGGTCATATGTGTGCGTTCGCGAACGCTTGATTTCAAGAGTACTTTATGTTCGCGCACAATTTTTTTGCATTAGAAAGTTCGGTCTGTTCACACACAAAATTTATAGGATCGTATACATCATTGAAGTGTTCGCGAACCAATCAGGCCGTTAAGAATAACGAGAATAGTGTTAGCATAACGAAAAATTTCAAAATGCAAGTAGCCTATTTAGCGTTTCGGAACGCAGTTATCGTGAAAGTGTAAAAAAGTGCATTGTGTTAGCTAACGTAACTTGAACGTTTTTGTAATTAGATACTAAGCGTTCGCAGAACGGAAAAGTTTGGAAAAACGTTAGGTTAGGCTATTGTAACTATTAGTTTGTTCTCAACAACATTTTGTACATGATGTCAAAAGAGGATGGTAGGCGGCGCAGCTAAGTTTACTCATGCATTAGTCAAAGCTTCGAAAAGTAATCTGTTTTTAATGTTATTGATAAACTGAACCTATCTCAAGGTCGTAAATAGAAACTGACGCGACCTGTCATTTTATTCTTTAGCGAAAATCGATTATAAGTTACGCCCCAGCTACCAAGATTATATTTTCATGGATTATTCCTGCTATAAATTAAACAAAACTAATCAATAAAAGTTGAAAGTTGCTTGCTGCTAATTTTTTTGGAACTCATGACTGTCAACATCCGTATGATTTAGGCATGCGGTCAATTCAATCTTATCACTCAATCATTAGACGGCATCTTGAGAAATATGTGTGCCATTTATAAATATTAAAATAGATGCCATGGAAGTAACCTTTTTAGTTTTTGCCTGAAGAAGGACTTCGATCAACAAGTAACCACAATCCAAATGGCCATAATACTCCAAATCTCATAAAATGGTCAATCTTAATTATTTTTCTAAGAATATATACATAAACACACTCGGAGATTTTATTGAAGCCAAAGAACCAAGAAGATCGGCATAAATGTACCCAGTTGTGTTTACTGGAATACCGGGGGTATTTAATGGTGTTAGCCATAGTAATTTCGTGGTTAATTATGTATTGTGCGGTGCGTTTTGCTCATGCGACGGTAGTTGGGATTTCGTCACTTGTTGATGCTTTGTTATTATATTTCTTGCCTGTTAAAATATACATCGAAAATTTTATTACATAGCTTGTCGTTAATATGTGTAAATCTTTCGATTTGCTTTTTCTTTTTTTTCATGTATCATTAAAGTACAATTTTCACGGTAGTTGGGAATTCGCCGACCGTGGCGCTTAGCATTATAAATAATGCGCGTTAATAATGGGTTTTACTCAAAAATGGCACCTTAAAAGCAACCGACGATAAAGTAAGGTCTGAAATATCAATCGGCGAATGCGTTTTCTACCGTTTTCATAACTGATTAGGGCTACTTGTCGCCTATTAAAGAACCGCCTGAACTTGTAAATTTATCTTGGGTAAGTTTTACACCATCAGTAGTACATAAGTTTTTGTGAATCTTGAAAAACTAAAAGCGGTCACTCACCTGACGGGTTTTCTCATTGTTTTCTCAAGCATCTATTTGACGTTTTATGTATTCCATTTTATTTCATATTTCTGAATAATGATTCATACCTAGTGTATTGTCAAGGGTTTGGTTTTATGTTCACATGTACCTGATATAACATTATCAGATCTTCTTAGCTATCCTCCAACGTCGCTACTGTCCAGCTTTTGTAGGTTAATGGAATCTGTCGTTAACGATAGATAAACTTTCAAACTTGCCGTCTGCTAATAGCATTTTGTTCTAAAAACAGCGCTGATTTCTAGCTGGCATTGTACAAGTAGTCAGTCTTTAGCATGTTAAAGGCATGCATGTATACAACTATTTCACTTGATAGTGGAAATTTTGGTGTCGTCGTCGTTTATATAGATTTTACCAAAGCATTTAATACCGCTTCGCATGCTAAACTCATCCACAAACTTTCTTTCCTTCGGAATGTCAAATCATTTTCAAGGGTTGCTTGAAGCATTCTCTTATCGGACACAATGTTTCGATTAAAATTGAACAGTAGCAAATATAATGCGACATCTGGTGTTTCCTGCAAGACAGCGTTCTTTGACCTTCAAAGTTTTTACTCTACATTAATGATGTTCGTAATGAATCTGACTGGTATCAATTGTAAAATATTTGCAGATGATGTCAAACTTTATGGTCTAGGTATACGAAAAATGTTATCAAATCCTTAACCACTCTACAAAGCGCTCTGAATACTGATAATTAAAAATGGGGCAACAAATTGCAACTTTCAATATCCTCTCTTAAATATAACCTAATTTGTCTAGGCTCAACGCATATCGATCAAATCAATTTTTTACTGGAATCTTATTGGTTCCGACAGTTAATAAATGATCAATAAATGGTCAGTTTTTTTTTAAGATTTGGTCATAAATATTCACAAATCTTTAAAAAAAGTGGTATTCACTAATAAAACCTTTTCAATTAAAGACTACGGCAGAATAAATATATTATTTTTCTGTTTCTTAACAAGGAGCATCGACATTTTCGTAAGGTCCATATGTTTGAAGCTATGTCTAACTATTTCAAGCATAGACCATTGCTTGAATATTCCTTCACAGACGTGGTCACCATGTTATTTCATGACGTTGATCTGCTAGATATTTTTCCAGGTTTTACTCATTTTTTTCCAGGTTTATCTCAATTTATCAATTTTTTCCAGGTTTATCTCAATTTATCAATTTTTTCCAGGTTTTTATCAATTTTTTCTAGGTTTATCTCAATTTATCAATTTTTTCCAGGTTTATCTCAATTTATCGTTTTTCTCAATTTACCCATTTATGGCTTGAGAAGGTAGTCTGACAGTTAAAAAGTCACCCCCTCCTACTATGAGCACCTGTGCCCCAAATGTGTTCTCTTTCAGCTCGATGAGTTACCCCGGATGTGTTTTATCTTGGCTTACCCCAGCCTCAATATCGTTCGGAAGTGCAGCTGCACGGTTTCTTAACAAACCCCGCAAAGTGAGCCAATAACAAGTAACAACGCACATAGAAATTTATGTCTGACGGCACACTCGGTTAGCACATTATTTCACAATGTGCACTGTGGACAATGTGTCAATTTAGGCTCTAAAGTGTTGCCACTCTGCCGAACCCGATATTCTGAATACCATTAGTGTATGCCTCTGAAACAGTTCAGTTCTTCCATAACATAACGCAAAATTTCAAACATTTTGAGAGTGCTTGATTTTATTTGTTGGCGTAAAAATATATACACTTGATACAGGTACCCCGACGAAAGGCCAAATAGCCGATTTTTGATATGACTAGATGCTATTGTTTAGAAATTTTGTGCCAAATACTGTTTATTTTGCTCCACGGAAAACATTATATAGTATTTCTTAGTTTAGTTAAAAATAATCTGATCCTCCAGGTATTAAATGTAAACAGCCTTATAATTCAAATATTTCAGCTCTTTTTATACTTTGGAAAAGTATCCTATAGGGCTAGCGCTGTCCAGATTTGAATGTGTTAAAATATTGTTACACAAAGTGTTACTAGTAATTGTAATATGTATATACTATTGAAAATTGTGTTGTGTCACACGTATTGGTATATTGGTATATGTTATATTGCTTTATTGTTTTATTGTTATATTGTTATATTGTTATATTGTAATATGTATATACTATTGAAAATTGTGTTGTGTCACACGTATTGGTATATTGTTATATTGTTATATGTTATATTGCTTTATTGTTTTATTGTTATATTGTTATATTGTTATATTGTTATATTGTAATATGTATATACTATTGGAAATTGTGTTGTGTCACACGTATTGGTATATTGTTATATTGTTATATGTGATATTGTTTTATTGTTATATTGTTATATTGTAATATGTATATACTATTGAAAATTGTGTTGTGTCACACGTTCCCGTTTCTTTGACGATCAAATACTAAAGCGCTTTTTTAAATCAGTGGCGGGATTGATACCTCAATATCGGTGACACGGTAAAACCTATAAAGGTGTGAAACCCTAATTAGGACCCACACCAAAACTAAGAACGTCACCGCCCCGAATTCCGCTCGGTTACCCCGTCGCGAACATAAAAAGAATACACAACCTGTGCTTGGCTTTATTTCGGGAGGGCTTATTCGAATATGTCCTAAAAATTTTTAGCCTTAGTTTAGTATATACATGTTATAATAATTATAGCTCAGTTGGACATTGATATCAATTCGTAGAATTGTATATTGTATGTATGGCATTGGGTTCGTGAAATTTTTTTTGAATTTTGTATTATTTGCAAAAGTTTCATTCACATTAATAGTACAATCAGATATCCAGATATATATTTATGTTTAGCACAGGTTTTTGCATAGATTTTAAGAAGTTTCACATACAGATATGTTTTACAATTTTAAGATATTGCTTTCAATTTTAGTCCATTACATTCTCTTAAAGTTTATATTATTCTAAAAATTTAATAGTTTTGTGTCAACTAAAATTGAATGGTCCTTTCAGTATTTCTTTCAGAGATGCGAATTGAGGCTCTAAAGAGTGCGTATGGAAAAGTTGGGTTTGGGTTCTAAAATAGTTAGTGAAGCCACCGGAGTTTCATTAAATAGCGCTTATTTTGGAAAAAAAATGTTTCTCTGTGTGTTAGTAGTATAACTTTTTACCAGATTGATTCATTTAACAATTTTTTTTATTCGACGAGTAATGAAATCTTAGTTGTCTACCGATCTTTGTGTTTGCAGTCCTCTCATGATTTTCTATCTAACTTTTCACAAAACCGACAAGAACGAACAACTTTTCAATTTTGGCTATTCGCGATCGTCCAACATTCTAGGTTATAACTCTTGTCAGAGGCGACGGATTAAAAATATGGAAAAACAGAATCGTCCAACATTCTAGGTTATAACTCTTGCCAGAGGCGTCGGATTAAAAATATGGAAAAACAGAATCGTCCAACATTCTAGGTTATAACTCTTGCCAGAGGCGTCGGATTAAAAATATGGAAAAACAGAATCGTCCAACATTCTAGGTTATAACACCTGCCAGAGGCATCGGATTAAAAATATGGAAAAACAGAATCGTTCAACATTCTAGGTTATAACACTTGCCAGAGGCGTCGGATTAAAAATATGGAAAAACAGAATTGTCCAACATTCTAGGTTATAACACTTGCCAGAGGCGTCGGATTAAAAATATGGAAAAACAGAATCGTCCAACATTCTAGGTTATAACTCTTGCCAGAGGCGTCGGATTGAAAATATGGAAAACAGAATCTTTTCATCGTGAGCTGCAACGTTGTAAGAGTATAATTGGACAAAATTTCGTGAGAATAATACTTAAACGAACTCCTCCATATAACCATATTTTATGCGGCACTTATTTTAGGCTTTCCCTCTTCCATTTAAGCATCCTTGGGACCTCCTTGACTTTTCAGGGCACGGTTAACAGGCAATCATTTTCCGTATGGGAGTTTTGATAAATATTTCCTCGATCTTTAGTTACTCACCGGATAATTAACTTAAACCCTGTCCGTAAATGACGTTCTACGTAAACTTAGGGTAGTGGTAAACCCCGTATGGCCTTTGAAACTATATAGTCAGTGGCTCTAGGAAATTTTGAGATTTTGGAATTACAATACGTTTTGAAGCATAGGCAATCAAAATGCCATATATATATTTTCAAATACAAATAAAAGAAAAGATTAGTGTAGTTGAACTCTTGTCTGTACAATAATATAAGTGAAGTTTAACATTGTCGAACTTCAAACAACATTCTAAATGTATATATAGTGCTGCGGATGTTATTTAACCATGTTTAATAATTTCAATTTTGTAACTAAATTTTTTGAAATGTTGTTAGATAGAGCCCTGGAATAGAAGAGGTGTGACGCTGCTGAATCAACAAAATTCGGTTCCGTCTGCCATTTGTTCACCTTCGTTCTGCTGTATTTAAACGCCCAACATTTAGCTTCTAGGTTATTCATATTTTGTCTGTTACATTAATAGTATGTGATTTTAGGTTATTCTTAGGCTAATTATTTGCAGTTTTATTAGATATTTATTGCTAAATGTCTAAATAATCTTAAAAGTAAACCAACATTTTAATGATTTCAATTTTGTAACAAAATTTTTTGAAATGTTGTTAGATAGAGCCCTGGAATAGAAGGGGTGTGACGCTGCTGAATCAAAAAAATTCGGTTCCGTCTGCTATTTGTTCACCTTCGTTCTGCTGTATTTAAACGCCCAACATTTCTAGGTTATTCATGTTTTGTCTGTTACATTAATAGTATGAGATTTTAGGTTATTCTTAGGCTAATTATTTGCAGTTTTATTAGATATTTATTGCTAAATGTCTAAATAATCTTAAAAGTAAACCAACATTTTAATGATTTCAATTTTGTAACGAAATTTTTTGAAATGTTGTTAGATAGCCCTGGAATAGAAGGGGTGTGACGCTGCTGAATCAAAAAAATTCGGTTCCGTCTGCTATTTGTTCACCTTCGTTCTGCTGTATTTAAACGCCCAACATTTAGCTTCTAGGTTATTCATATTTTGTCTGTTACATTAATAGTATGAGACTTTAGGCTTATTCTTAGGCTAATTATTTGCAGTCTTATTAGATATTTATTGCTAAATGTCTAAATAATCTTAAAACTAAACCAACATTTTAATGATTTCAATTTTGTAACAAAATTTTTTGAAATGTTGTTAGATAGAGCCCTGGAATAGAAGGGGTGTGACGCTGCTGAATCAAAAAAAATCGGTTCCGTCTGCTATTTGTTCACCTTCGTTCTGCTGTATTTAAACGCCCAACATTTCTAGGTTATTCATGTTTTGTCTGTTACATTAATAGTATGAGATTTTAGGTTATTCTTAGGCTAATTATTTGCAGTTTTATTAGATATTTATTGCTAAATGTCTAAATAATCTTAAAAGTAAACCAACATTTTAATGATTTCAATTTTGTAACGAAATTTTTTGAAATGTTGTTAGATAGCCCTGGAATAGAAGGGGTGTGACGCTGCTGAATCAAAAAAATTCGGTTCCGTCTGCTATTTGTTCACCTTCGTTCTGCTGTATTTAAACGCCCAACATTTAGCTTCTAGGTTATTCATATTTTGTCCGTTACATTAATAGTATGAGATTTTAGGTTATTCTTAGGCTAATTATTTGCAGTTTTATTAGATATTTATTGCTAAATGTCTAAATAATCTTAAAAGTAAACCAACATTTTAATGATTTCAATTTTGTAACAAAATTTTTTGAAATGTTGTTAGATAGAGCCCTGGAATAGAAGGGGTGTGACGCTGCTGAATCAAAAAAAATCGGTTCCGTCTGCTATTTGTTCACCTTCGTTCTGCTGTATTTAAACGCCCAACATTTCTAGGTTATTCATGTGTTGTCTGTTACAGTAATAGTATGAGATTTTAGGTTATTCTTAGGCTAATTATTTGCAGTTTTATTAGATATTTATTGCTAAATGTCTAAATAATCTTAAAAGTAAACCAACATTTTAATGATTTCAATTTTGTAACGAAATTTTTTGAAATGTTGTTAGATAGCCCTGGAATAGAAGGGGTGTGACGCTGCTGAATCAAAAAAATTCGGTTCCGTCTGCTATTTGTTCACCTTCGTTCTGCTGTATTTAAACGCCCAACATTTAGCTTCTAGGTTATTCATATTTTGTCTGTTACATTAATAGTATGAGATTTTAGGTTATTCTTAGGCTAATTATTTGCAGTTTTATTAGATATTTATTGCTAAATGTCTAAATAATCTTAAAAGTAAACCAACATTTTAATGATTTCAATTTTGTAACGAAATTTTTTGAAATGTTGTTAGATAGCCCTGGAATAGAAGGGGTGTGACGCTGCTGAATCAAAAAATTCGGTTCCGTCTGCCATTTGTTCACCTTCGTTCTGCTGCATTTAAACGTCCAACATTTAGCTTCTAATTTATTCATATTTTGTCTGTTACATTAATAGTATGAGATTTTAGGTTATTCTTAGGCTAATTATTTGCAGTTTTATTAGATATTTATTGCTAAATGTCTAAATAACCTTAAAAGTAAACCAACATTTTAATGATTTCAATTTTGTAACGAAATTTTTGAAATGTTGTTAGATAGCCCTGGAATAGAAGGGGTGTGACGCTGCTGAATCAAAAAAATTCGGTTCCGTCTGCTATTTGTTCACCTTCGTTCTGCTGTATTTAAACGCCCAACATTTAGCTTCTAGGTTATTCATATTTTGTCTGTTACATTAATGGTATGAGATTTTAGGTTATTCTTAGGCTAATTATTTGCAGTTTTATTAGATATTTATTGCTAAATGACTAAATAATCTTAAAAGTAAACCAAAATTTTAATGATTTCAATTTTGTAACGAAATTTTTTGAAATGTTGTTAGATAGCCCTGGAATAGAAGGGGTGTGACGCTGCTGAATCAACAAAATTCGGTTTCGTCTGCCATTTGTTCACCTTCGTTCTGCTGCATTTAAACGCCCAACATTTAGCTTCTAGGTTATTCATATTTTGTCTGTTACATTAATAGTATGAGATTTTAGGTTATTCTTAGGCTAATTATTTGCAGTTTTATTAGATATTTATTGCTAAATGTCTAAATAATCCTAAAAGTAAACCAATATTTTATAAAAGCTTACAAGTAACATTATATTTATTTAGTTTAATACTATAAACCGCAAAGAAACACTTCAAAACTCAGATATATGCGATTAAAATTATTAGAACATTAAAATTCAGTTTTGAATATCACCTTATGAATAGTTGCATCTTTCTACTTTCAACGCTGTTACATCTCAATCTTATACTTCATCAGACAGATGTAAGATGTATAAAGTGTTAAATTAAGAATTGACAAGTTGTGTATTAGACAACAATGTTGGTATAATATTGTGAGCGCAAAATGTGTTTTGGACTGAGTTTTCTGAGAAAAAATGCTTTTACGCAACCCTCATTGTCTTTTGACGCTTTTGAGAAATTGGTTTGCCTTAACAGCAGGTAGCTTGATTTCCATATGTTCAATTTCAAACAATTTTAAGACTGAATTTTCTGAGATAAAAGGATACTTTTATGCAACCCAATTTCTTTTGACGCTTTTGAAAAACTGTTGTTTAGTCTTTACAGCAGGTAGCTTGATTTCCAAATTTTCATTAAACGATTTAGCTTCCACGCTTTATGTATATTGAAGGCATATCTAGTATTTATGCGGCTTATACGAGTTTATAAGCACAACTCAGCAAGACATTTTTGGGAGCCAAATTCTGCTGAAATTGAGTTGATTTTCTCAAATTTTGTTTAAAATATATTTGTCCCTGCGTTTAAATTCGCACGGAACGCCGCTCTCTTGACTTTCGGGAATATTGTCTAATAATTTAATATTGAAAAATTAGCTAATTAATCATCGCAAGCTCACAGTTGTTTTGAACAATGCACTTATATATTTTAATATACTATCTACTAGTGTTGTTTAGACAGTTGCTATATAAACAAGTCTCGCGCTTACCAAAAATGTCTTGCATTTATTTGTGCAGCAATTCTAACGGGAACTGCCAATATTTACGATTAATTTGCATAATGTCACTTTTTTTACAAAAACAAAATGCCAAACATAACCGGTGGATGTCGCAACGATAGGCCGTGTTTCTTCACAGCACGTAACTGAACGAGATACTACA
>JASANE010026606.1:0-40599 GCA_030248225.1 Trileptium ribeirensis
CCAAAATATGTTACAAAAAGATTGGTTTTAGATCATTTTAGTGTAAAAAATTTACTGTTACAATGAACAAAATGGATAATAATTATAGCGCATAATGTGAGAGTCCACTTTAGGTGTGTACACCATGCCTGTTCTTTTGCCAAAATGACGAACCACGTCGTCCGTGTTCACATTTGAGCCATCGGTATTTTAGAGAACGCGAGGAAGGGTTCTGTGAAGTAAGAACAGAATTTGCGTACGCGCACATTTGTACACTTCATACGGTTGTCCGCGTTTACCAAATGACACGCGTCTTTCAAGCACCGAGAGAAAACGTCTCACATGTGGCTCACCAAAAATTGAACAACCAAAGTTAGAACGTTCTAGCTTTTTTCATTTTATTTCACTAAAATAATATGGTCTTTCGAGTCAAAAATAACTGCCCGTTGGAAATTTAGGTGTGATGAACCCTGAGTTACTTTGACTACTTTAGAACCATTTTTGGAATTTATTAGTTTTGCAATTAATTTTATTTTGTTTTGGGTTACCAGGTTAGTCTCTTTATAAATTGAAATTAAGAAATTTGTCGTTTGAAAACCAGCAATAAGGTTGGATTAATGTCGAAAGCAATTTCATTCGGTAGTAGAGAAACTCAGATTTTTTTCAATTTATAAAGCGTGTCCCAAAATGTAAGTACAATTTTTTATGGAATTTCCAGTAGCATTTTGTATTTTACCAGGAATTTACCTTGTTTTGTCACGGTTTTTATCATAAAGAGAATCTCGTGAGCTTAGAGAAAGATATGTAACCATATTCTGTTTCATAATATTTGCAATAAAAATACATTTAGCGAAGCCATCTTTGCCGTTATGAGCGTTCTGCTCTAGATTAGATCTGAAATCGCCAGTTGAAACGAGCGTCCGAATTGATGAGAACTGAACTAAAAATATGGTGACCGAAGATTTTTAAAATTTCCATCGTTCGTCCACGAAATGGCAGGAATTTGTCTTTTCTGTTCTATGGGGCTAAAATTTCAAAGAAGAGATCCAATTTGGCAGGAAACGGACACACCGAACTTAATTAGTCCATAAAGCACATAAAGAGACCACAACTCGTGAACATATAAAACCCAACTTTGTCACATTAGGCTTAGCTATTCATGATAAAATCACACTTTTATTGCGAAAAAAGTTTCGCTGGGATCCGTAGGCTTGGAGAATTAAAATATTTCCAAAAATTAAGGCAACGATCAATGTCATAAAGGATTGTAACAACGAACCTATGCCTATCAAGTGTGTATCCATCTAAAAACTGTAGAAAATTGCTGTGGAAAACACTCAAGTTAATTCAATTAAAAAAAGGACAATTCGGAATTTAGGTTTATTTGGACATTGGTTCCACACAACGCGACTACATGAAACGCCGTGTTTCTCAAAACATTTGACTTAGGAATAAAATAGGCCACCCAATTGTCGGCTCCTTCCGATAATTATTAAAATAAAACCCAGCAATAGATAAAATTCCTATTTATAGCAAAAATACGAGTTTCACAAAGATACCGGTAGAATTACAGACTTACAAACCCTCATTATTTTACAAAGTAAGTGCGACGAAAAGGATGTCTTCGACAAAAAGAAACTTGTACAGTAACCGGCTGTACGTTCCAGAACTTCTTCGAGTTCAACAGCACGCGCCGTAGACACTTTCGTCGCTGTAGGCGATATAGAGGAACAAATCTTCTTCGTGATGGTCCTGAAATCGTAGAAATATTATACGCGACTAAACTTAAGATATCCCGCTAACAATCTTATTTTGTAATTTTGTAAAAATTTGAGATATACGGAACAGTTTTTATCAATCCAAAACAGCCATGTTCTATTCGCAAACATGAAATTTGTTCATGGATAGAGGCAAATCCTACTTTAGAGCTAGGAAATGTCACAGAACTGTATTTACCTGATTGGTAGTTACCAATTCTGAGATAGCAACGTCGGAATCAATTTTCATTTGTTCAGCAAAATACAATGCGGATTTCGCACAGGTATTACAAAATAGGACAGTTAGTGAACTATCATAAGTTTAGCCAAGCACTATTTAAACCGCGCCAGCGAAGTTTCCACTGACAGTGCTAGGGGCAAACCTTTAAAATTTCTTTTTGTCTGTCAATGGCACTTATAAATCATCTTCGGATGGATTTATTTGACAAATATGGCCACACGAACGTCAGTGTTTCGTAGCCCATATCTCCCGACACAGGTTTCGCATCGAAAAAGAGAGGCCAGCAATTACATAATCAGCTCATCGAGATCTACAACTTTGCAACAACACTTATTTTGTGGGACCACTCTCTGGTTGTCCCAAATGAGGTTCGCCGTATCTGTGCCGGACGGAAATATCGACTTTTCAGATTTCGGCATGCTATTATGTGTTTTTACCTTACAACGAGCGTGCTCAATACGATGCTTGTCCAGATCCTAGCTTGACACATGATGTCTTCAAGGATTTGGGGTCGACGAACACCGATTACCAAAATGTAGTCTGTTTCAATTTGTTTAGTTAAGTATTGCATGCAAGGGCATCAAGAATGGTCTGTATAGGTTTTTCGTATGCTGAAAAGAGCGGTTTCGTTATCTAGAGCCCAACGCGAACATTTCGTCCCTTTTCAGAGCTCCTCCATGGGTTAAGGGTCGATGAGCCGGATTTTCTAAAATCTGTGATCTCCAATTGTTTGTAATGCATTACGTGCAGGGCTTTCAAGAATGGTCTAGGTAAATATCGTTATTTTGAATGCTGAATAAGATAGTTTGGTTATCTAGAGTCCAGCACGAATATTTCATGATTTTTCAGAGGTCTTCAATGTGTTTAGGGTCGACGAATTCTATTTCCAGAATATAATCTGTCTTAATTTGCCTGGTTATGTATTACGTGCAGGGCGTCAAAAATTGTCTATAATAGCTGCTGTTTCGGTACGCTGAATACCATCATTTGGTTATCTAGATTCCAGCAGGAAAATTTTATGATGTCTTCAATATGTATAGCATCGATGAACCCTATTTCCAGAATTAAAACAGTGTCTTAATTTGTTTTGTTATGTATTGCGACAGGGTGTCGAGAATGGTCTAAATAGCTTGTATTTTCAGTACGCTGAATACAATGATTTGATTACCTAGCACGTATATTTCATGCCTTTTCAGGGTTTTTAATGGGTTTACGGTCAAAGAACCAAAATTCGAACATGTAGGCTGTCTCCATTTGTTTGATTTCGTATGGCACTAATGATTTTATGAACACGGGAAACAGTACTCGCGGCAATTGCCCGATACTCGCTCGCGAATTGCTCGTCCGTAAACATTTTGAAATTTTACACTTTGTTTCTTGTTCGCTCGTAAGGCGACAGTCAATTATGGCGAGTACTGTACGATCTAGGGTCCAGCAATTCTATTTCGTGCCTTCTCAGTTGCTTTCAGTGTGTTTGGGCTCGACGAACCGGATCCAAAGACAGTAGTCTTCCATTTTTTGGTTATATATTGCTTTCAGGGCATTTAAAGCTATATAGGTTTTCGGCATGCTGAATACGATGGCACGGGCAATCCAGAATGACTGTACCATGATATTCCAGGGTTTGAACTGGTTTAAGGCCGACCGTAGGGGAATCCGGTCTGCCGAAAAATATTTCGTCTATCTTTACTTATTTGTCTTCTAAGTATTGTTTTCTGCACCTCAAATAAGCTGTGATGGGTTTTGGGACAGGCATAATAGGTGGTGTGCCTTAACTTTTATTAAACCAGCATTATGTTTTCAGGAATTCCAGAGGCTTGCGGTGGCAAACACGTCAAACAGAAGGCCTGTTACAGGTGATTATGCATTGAGAGATACCAGTATATTTGTGTGTTCATATACAGTTACAAATGAATAATGCGCCCTATAAATAGCGCGAAGGCGGGGCCGTTGTACATCTCTCCAATGTTTCGGAGCATGAATGGTACAGACTGTTAACTGTAGTCACAATTAGCGGATTGCTATGGGTCATTTTCGCATGTTTGTTACTTAACTTACCGACCCCGGAGGAATACAACACTGCGTCACGCTGACACGGGTTCGAACGCACGACCTTACCATTGATAGTCCAACGATCTACCGACTGAGCCATTGTATGGTCACATACAGATAACGCAGCGAAATAGCGAATAGCAATAATTATTAAACAGTGCTGTTAATTTTGTCCGTGAAAGATTTACCAATATGTTGCGCAAGATTACTTCTGTTTCTGTCTATAACTGTTTATAGATATATAGCATTTTTATCACATCATAGAACAGGCAACGACTTTCGACCACGTTATCGTTTCCTCGACTATTGCTCCGATACTAGAGTGTTTTCGGTGACGGTTTCCCACAATCTCACTGCGTCCATCGGGCGTGTTTAGGATAAACGCAAAGATTTGATTTCAAAAGCCTGAGCAAAACCTTACTACCTAAGCTTATTAGGAATATAACAAAACATAAATGGCGTATCATCTTGTGATCGATTCATGATGAACCATGGAGGAAGAGGTGACGCTCATGCAATACTACGTTATTTACGCTATGGGATGAAGCGGTCCACTTTTGGTTCAGCTGTTCAAGTTTTAGGGGTGGAGACAAGTTTCCCATTTTTGTGTTGCGGCCCAACTTTTGTCCTGCTTTCCCAAGTTTTTTCTAACACCCCCTCCAACGTTTGTTCCAAATTGGTAGTAAAATATTTTTGGTTCGAATTTGGGACAAAAGGCGAAAAAGCAAGACAAAATTTGCGGTTGGGGAACAGGAAGAAAGTTGGGGGCGGGGGCCAGGATAAAAGTGGGAAACTTGTCCACCCTCCTAAGAGTGGCGCAAATAAAAATAAACCGCGTTATCCCACAGCTTAACGTCGTTTGGCATGACTGTCACAATCTTCTTCCAGGGTTTACCACGAACTCTTTATCTTACGTTATTCCGCGGTGACATATACCTAGTTGCATATCGGAACAGATCAACGTTCTAAACAGGAAGGGCGCCCGGACTGAACACATAAGTTGAAACGCAGGGCGAGCATAGAACGAGCATTACTAGAAAAATTGGAATTAACTTCAAAAGGATTATTTATTGTAGTATCGGGCATGGCTAGCTGCACCGTTGCATGTAAAATTCGAAACAACACATGAGTTACACTGCCATTAGTTTTGCTCCAATTAAAAAATTATAGGTTATCCATAGGCAGCGGTAGTATGCAATTACAGCCACGAACAGCGAAACGCGAGTGAACGCAAACGATTAACAGAACGTTCGTTCAGAAATAAACGTGAACGCAAAACACTAAATTGCAAATGCTTACACAAAACAACACGTTTGTAAGCGATCGTTTTTACAGTTCATTTGTGTGCTCCTATTTTGACCGTGACTATATATGCCGAAACTTAAATAAGATGGCAGATGGCAAGCAGCGAAGAAACGCTCGCCAGAAAACGGGCTTCTGCATCCAAAGCATTGTAGCCGAACCCGACCGGAGAAAAGTTTCACAGCAAGAGCAAACTGAAATTATTGTCGAAAAGTGTTTAAATAATTCGTTCTTGGTTACACCACAAGTTCATAATTCGATTCATAATTCCATAAATCGGACGGGAACATTCAGTTGTTCTCTTTTCCGGTACCCTAACAGTCAATGAAATTAGAGCAATACGCACCTGGTATAATTGTCCCATTGTCGCCGACGTTGGCGGAATCTGTTCGTTGACAAAAAAGAACAGCGCATCTTCCGGGCGAAGATGGATTCGTTTTCGAATTAGGAAATAGAACTGACCCACCGTCAAATCGAATGGAACCAGGTATTTTTTCTTATCCAACTCCTGGATTCGGGCCTTTGGCGATCGCTCAACGATAACCTAAAATAAAAGCAGACCAAAATAACCGTACAATGCGATCAATAATCAGTCTTGCCTGTCAGCATGACGTCCTGGTTGAGTACAATTATTCCTGGGTTCACACTTTCTGTTATAACTCATAAGTGTAATAGAAACCGTCAATTTGTGAATAAGCCGATGATTTCGAAAAGCTGAGTTCAGCTAACAAAAGCGAGTAAACTTATTTCAGTTATCAATATCGATCTTGTTCGAATAGGGTCTAACTGAAGCTTCTAAATCCCACATAGAACGACGAAAACTTCCCCCAAAACTTATATTTTTCTTGGCTCGTTGTTGTCTAGTTTACAAATGTACAAAATATTAATCGGCACACCCTGTTTGGAACTACAATCAAATTGTTTGCTCATAATTTCGCAATATCTAGATGCATTATATTATGGTTTTTACATCGGAATCGTGGGGACGCTTATAATATTATGTAATCAAACAATGATGAGTCCAAAAAACGAAAAAACATCCAGTACTTGAACTGCGGCGACATTTGCAATTGTGAAAATGGCATCTGTGTCAACAGCAATGAAATTACGATCCAAACATAATACATGATCGAAAACAACTATGTATACAGGTTCATGAGAGCTCTTTAATCGACAGCGACCCATGAGAAAATATTTTGAACGCATAAGAGAATCCATTCGAATCAGTGAATGCTTCACGTCACAGAGCAATATGGAATATATATAAAGATAAATAGAATTAGACTAAAAAGTCAATGCTCAGCTATCGACCAGGGAGTAACCGGAATTCCGGTTCCGGCGAAAATCGTGTTCCGGTTGCGGTTCCGGCAAAGGGCAAAAACCATACCGGAACCGGAATTCCGGTTTAAAAATTTTGTTTGAAATTTTCCACGTTTTTGTTTCATCCTGTAATCCAAACATATGTAATATATATTATACAATGATCAAGATCCAATACAACCAAGCAAAAGAAAAGATTAACTAACCAATTTGCCGTGTGAAACGTAAGTAGGGCACATAATTTGAGCAGGAATTTTTCATAATAACCTGCAGGAGTTTGTTAAATCAAAGCCAGGTCGATGCTTGCAGCAGCTATTTTACACATCCAGAAGTCTGTGGGATGCGTTTTAATTTAACCGGTCCAACTCGGTAACAGAGTATGGCTTAGGCAGAAGTACGTAGGGTATGCTTGGCTAACATAAATTGCGTCAAGCACCCGCCAGTGCGCTTGTAAACTTGGTAAATCAGTCTAAATTGAAGTAAACTAACGTTATCTGCAACGCAGCTAGAAACTGCTTTCTTGGCAATGAACTGTATTTATTGAAACTGTGCGAGCAGAATCACAGTGTGTATCATTTATAGCATTCTGATTAGAAAGTTATCATCATTATGATCTAACTGACTGGCACTTTTTGTCCAACGCTAGCCTAAACAATGTTTCTGACCACTGATCAGAAAATAACCTTCTATCTATTATTTTCTCTTAGAATCATATAAACCAATAATTTTAAGTTTTCTACAGAATAACATGCAACAAACGTATGTATGTGTAGTAAAGAGAGGCGACTGGAGACAGAGCGAAAGTGTGTATTCTACGCTCCAAGCTTTGTAAGCACATTCGATGCGACGCAGTATACGCAATGGTGTATAGTGGAAGACATTTTTTGCTCTGAATGTCCAAAAACCGACATATTTGATCGATAAATAAACATTATTAGCTTCCTCAGTCTCTTTAAAGTTTCAGAAATGCAATAATACCATCGCAATACATTAAGTTTAATGTAAAAGTTATTTTTAATGCCTTTTAAATCCACTATACCTTCATTTCTTCCAACATCTGTTTTACTATATATAAATTTCCGAAGACCAGGTTCCGGTTCCGGATCCGGTTTAAATGGACGGTTCCGGTAAATTTCGGTTCCGGTTATTCCTGCTATCGACTTATCCTTGAGTGTGAAGAAGTTTGTCACATAGACACAATAAACTTTAATAATCCGGTAAATTTCGGTTCCGGTTATTCCTGCTATCGACTTATCCTTGAGTGTGAAGAAGTTTGTCACATAGACACAATAAACTTTAATAATCCTAGCTGTTGCCTACCTTGCTAGCTATTTCCAGCTCCTAAGTAAACACCTAAAACTAGATAGCCGCTCCGGAAAGAGCCAATCTGAAACTTGAGACTAATGCAAAGTCCGTCAATAACAATAATATGCATAGATTTTTCATGACATATTAAAACCGTAGGACCTTTATTTTTTCCTCTTATGATAAAAAAGACAAAACCCTTGAAATTTGGAAATCACAACTTAAAAAATACGATTTGGGGTGTTATGGTTTAGGTTCTATTTGTTTTATTTGATGCAAACCACGCAAATATAACGGGTTTTATTGTACTGAAAAGCCTCAAAAACCTAAAGAAACAATTTAATATGGCCGGAGCTCTAAATGGCGTGCGCCATCGCTTTTGCTATCGAAAACAATTTTATTGAAATCCATCCACCCGAAGATGAGTGACACCTGCTGACAAAAATATATTTTAATGATTTTTCTCCAGTGGAAACTCCGCTCGCTCCGTTTCAATCACGTACATAAACTCATTTTTAAAATGGCTATTTGACTATTTTAATCCCAAAATCTCAGTTTAAATAACCATGTAATCCTATAGTTAACGGCCAACAATCAAGAAATTAACTTTACCGATATTCTAAAAATCTAAATTTTGGAAATATTTTTAAACTTTGGCTCATGGTTCGAAAAATAACGCTCTGACAAAAATTGCTTTAGCGCTCGAAGAGAAGATTCCACAAAACTCGTTTAGAGTCTCATAAACCGATAATTATAATAAATTATAATCAAATAAAAGATTAGAAACATTGTGTCTGTTATTTTATAATGTTGAAGGATATCCGATGACTAAAAGATAATTATAGTGTCCCAGAACCCAAAAATCAAGGAGGTTTTAATATTTCTTTAGCAAGACCTTCCGCGGAGACCTCCATCCATTACGATCGCACATATGTACTGATTTACTGAAAGGGCTATCAAAATGAATTTAACTCTAGCTATACTTCAGCGAAATTTCGAAATGTTGTTCATGGAGTTTATGGGAATCGGACAAGCCAACATGAAATTGATGACAGGCTAATATTTTATATGAGGAACGAGGCTGAAGGTAGTCAAGTATAACTTCTGGAGCGCAACTGACGGCCAGCAAAACACTCAAGGAGACTAGATACGACATTGAAGCCGCCTAAAGGAACCACTAATGGAATTCAATGAGACCCTTGGAATGCAAAGGCAATCAAAGACAGGGTAAACCCAGCTCGTAATCATTCTATAAGAAAAAAGATCGGATTTTAAGGACAATTTTCACGCTGATGTCCATTATAGCGCACTGAATTATGGAGGCAATCAACAGAACTAGCACACAAATGCAAGGATTCAGCCACAAAGAATACCTTTATTTATACTTGCCTTCTAAATACAAATACAAATAAAAAAATGAAATTATGCCCCAAAATTTAATATCTTTTGCATCTAAGTGTTATTACGCTTAAATCTAATAGAACAATTCCGATGTGTAAAACAAACAGCAAATTCAAAGCTGTGTATATATCTGGTATGTCCACAGCCATCCGAAAAGTGGGAAGGGGTGGAACTGCTGGAGGCCCCATTCATTCACGGGGAAAATTTCAAACTGGATGGAACAAATTTTACTTAAAAATACTAAAAATTTCATATTTTCGTGGAGCTTTGCTGCAGTGTGTGTATTTTCAAGCTGTAAAACGACATTTTAGCATTATAAATAGTGGTAATTAATGTTCAAAAATCATTCTGCATACAAAAAACATAAATTTGAGAGATGAAAATTTTTTGGATTTATTTGAACAATGGAATTTCAACCGAGCTGGGGAGACTTCCGATGGGATTTTGAAAGTGGACGATAACCCCATCACCCCACTGTGCACATGACAATATATTAAACAATTAAAACTAATCGAAAAGGCACTTGTAGAAACAAAATCGGTGTTAATTTTTTGGAGTACTTTCAAAAAACTCTTGTTAAATGCTAGTTAACACTTCCGATGACTCCAACGACTAGATACTACATTATGTGGAAACGCATTGTTAGTTTTCCTGTCCCACTTACCGGAATGCGGTCCTGGTATTTTCGTCGAATTTTTTCGCCTTCAGCACGACGTCTCTCGAACGGCGTTTCTTCTTTATACTGCCAACGCATAACCATAGTGATGAGATAGCGTAGGTATATTTTAATCAAATAATGTGATCCGCACCAGAACTGATGTAACTGAAAAAGCTTGAGAATCGATAATAAGCACGACAAAGCCATATTATTATCACAACTACTATAACTCGTACAGCGAAAAAAGTGATAAACAGATTAATCTACTCACAATGAGGCTCGGTTAGAGTTTGTGTAACGCGCCAGAGGAACGGTAGCAGGCATATCATCGAAAACAGCTCTATACCTGCTGTGAATAGCTCAGTATATTCAACAAATAAAACATATATACGTACATGGAATATGTGTCAAATATATAGAATAAATATAAAAATAAAGAACAGTGGTAGGGCTTAGTGAAAGACGGAAATGTCGAATACAACAACTTTAGAACTGCTGTGGAGTCAGGCAGTGCTAGGTGAGTCGGTAGCTAGCCTGTTGGTGGATATAAAGTGGGATGTTGTGAATCTCCAGTGGAATCATACAATAGTCCTTCCAACTTTTCAGCCGTTGCTTCACACATCCTTTCATCTTCAGCCTCCTATCGCAAAGCCTAAATGAATAATTATTTACGAAAACCAAAGCAACAGCCAAAACTCTTGTGTAAATACGCCACGAACGCCATATGATCTTCTTAAGATGCTTTTATGGATTTTCTTAAGCTCTATATGATCTTAGTTCCACACACGCTTGTCCAATTTACGCGGGAATAGATCTTTCAATCATAAAACTGTAACTCGAAAACAAAAAAAACACGGGACCTCTCTGGAGAACGTCCTTAAATCCAATAAACCACGACTATTACACTAACAATTTCAAGCGTGTTCAAAAAATCGACATTCAATGGAGTGCGTAGTAATCAACCTAACACCGCGACGAATAACCAACTGGTTAGACTGAACTAGAACAAACAATAAAATCAGCCAATAGGGAAAAATTTGCATTAATCACGTTATCCTTGATTGATGCTTTTGGAAAAACAACTGAAAAAGGGGGACGGGGTACCAGATTTTGCCAAGGACGTAAAATTGGGAAAACCCGCTAGCTAAGGCATCCCGGGGGCTTAGGGACAAAAATTACCTAAAAACAAACATTGGGAGTTTTGGTCCTGTAACCCCATGCTTAGCTTATGAGACCCCTACTGTTATTTTGTTTGCTGTAAATGGGTGAAGCGATTGGATGGGAATTTCTTATCACTGCCATCGGAATTTGAATTGGGACGGGATTCGTCACCTGAAGACGTGCGGTAAGAGGTGTGGCCAGTAGTATGCCGGTGCGGAGTTCTATGGCTCGCGTTGGTTTAGCGTTGCTTGATCTTTGCAATTTTGCGAAGCGCCTGACCTATTCACGAGACTATCTCTATTCACTCCCGAATAAGTATATATCGCTAATTCTATTAAACCTCTCTTGAGGCCTACCCCATTCGTCCCCGGACGGCTGACGACGGTGCGAGCATCTGATTACCTCAACTTAGATTTTTAGAATTACGTTACGTACCGACCTTATTTAATTCGCAGCCCTCGGACCGCTGACCGCGGCGTTAACTTCGATGATAGCGATTGAGTGTTAAATCAGCTATTACGTTGATTACACCTCTTGTGAGTTCATACAACTGACCCCCGGACAACTGACCAGCTGCAGGGTTAATTAATTACCTGGCCTAAACTCTTTGGAATTATTGCTATTACGGCCGTTATATTTTTGTACCTGTCTCTGAACGGCTGACGCGATACACTATTAGAAAAACTGTGTAGTATCCCCGGACGGCTGATCGAGATGGTAATTCGCAAGGAGTTGGCTCGATGGGGTAATCTTTTTCGCACCCCTTATTCACCTGGTCTTCTTAAGAATAACACCACTTGCTAGACTGCCCCGGACGGCTGCAGAGCCTAACAAGTGATGCTACTACCCAATGAACCCCTACTCTGCTCTTCTGGGTATGTTTCTCACTCGACACTAAGGCCGAAGTTGTGAAATAGAAATATTACTAACTAGTTAATAGCTAATACGCCATCAACAGTACTACTATCTATTCAGTTCTAAGGTTTTAATTGGGAAAATTAATATAATCAGTTAAGGTTAAGCACTTTTTGCTGATACCTATATGTGTAGCACTGAACCATTACATGTTAATGCTTTAACCAAGACGTAAAATCCAAATCTTAGGCGAACAAGCTTATATATAACAGTGCAGTAATATAAAATCGTTAAGCCGCAACGTGTCGCTATAGCTACTTTAAATCCAGTAGCTATGTTGCCTATTCGTAATTAAACTTCAATAAAAATAACATTCGTAATCCAACACAATTCTTTATGTGTAACTTAAGCCTTAAACTATATTATAACAAACACTACTACAGCGCAATTGTTTACGCTGATATGAAAGTAAGTTAAAAAACGGAACAAGACCAGCTGTTAGCTGTCGCACACATCTCCCGAAACTTCTACACTGACTAAACAAAAGAAAATACAACTAACAGTATGTTAGCTAAAATACAAAATTAATGAAGATTATGCAAATTATGCATATATAATCTTTAAATAAAAATAAAACAATTGGGATCAGGACGTAAAAGTGAGGGAGGATATAATAAATGAAAAACTCCAGGTTAGGTTTTCGGGAAATTTTAGGATTTTTGGGAGGATTTGGACCGGGATTCCCCCTGTAGCCTAGTGGACCCCTAACATTTACTGTTATATGTTTATTTTTTCAAAGGGGTAGGGGTTGGAGGGTATTTTTGTTATGACGGCTATCGGATATTAAAATGGGACGGGACGCGTGCCTACTCTATAACAATGACTCAGCTCGATTAGTCTAATTCGATTTATTTTGTACGTTAAGATAATAAACAATAAAGCCAGCGTTAGAACGTTTATTCGAAAGTTAATAACACATATACAAGGTATATATTGGTTTTACGTATCGAATTGATTTTGGCCGTAACAAGCACCGTTATTCGCACCGCTTATATGCCTCGATCTTTCTTCAATATTTTAGCCACTCTTCTTTTGATACTGCTCTGGATTTTTACTTATCAAGCCTTGTTTTCTGATTCAAGCGCACTATTATTCTAAGTACTTGTATGTCTATTTTACGGTTTAGGTTAGCGCCTGAATACGATTGGTCCTCTTGTGAGATTTGTACGTAGGCTCCGAATGGCTGACCCCGTACGTTTATTTAATTACCTTAACCTCGTCCTTAGATTTGCACTAATACTTTCTTTAAAGCCAGCGTACCCGGACGGCGTGTGTTGCATATTGTTACTAGATTACTTTGTCCTTGTGGGTTTGTACGTAGACTTCCGGGCGTCTAACAACGTACGTTTATTTGATTACCTTATGCTAAGGTCTTAGAATTACGCTAATTACGTGTCGTTATATTAATGTTCTCGTTTACGGACGGCTGACGAGCCAGCTATAACTAGTTAGTAGCACCAACTACTCTCTAGTTCTCAATTAATTACTTTGGTCACCCACGTCCCGAACTCACCCTGGCTATACTCACGCACTTCTTTCCCAATTAACTCCACGCGGTATTTCTCAGTCTACGGCTTATGTACTTTAGAACTCTAAAGGAGGGCCGTTATGGTTTTTATTTACCGAGCGTGGGGTTGGCGTTGGACTATGATTTCTTATGGCGGCTATCGGATTATTAAATTGGGACGAGATTCGTCACTCGAAGATGTGTGGTCCGGACGCGTGGCCAATAGTATGCCGGTGGGGATTAGATTGCTCCTCGGCGCGCGTTATTAGGTCAGCGTATTATTAATTCCTATGGTGTGGCTGCTTGACTATTCGATTTGCTCGGCACTTGATTCCGATATAAAGTCAAACCAGCCAGAGTTAGAATTTTTATTCAAAGTTAGTGGATCACACAAAAATAGGTAATATGTTTCGGTTCCGCGTATCGCCACTACTTAAGCACCTTGTCTTTTGACTTCCGAGTACTTGACCAGATCCAGTATATATATTTAGTTTCGGCACTCTAATATTCGGACTTCAGATATTCTCGACACACCGTGATTAACACTTGTAACACCTTGGCAACATCTGATTTCGATGATCAATCCTTGTACCAAATATTTCTCTTGAACCCACGTTTGAGCGCCCTATTATTCTACGTAAGTTATTTAGTACTTGCGATTAGGGTATGTATTGCAAATTCCTCTTGTGAGGTTTGTACGAGACCGACGGACGAATAGGTCCGCACGTTTATTTCAATATCTTAACTTTTGCCTTAGATTTACACTAGTGATTCATTGTCTTCCTCTTTTGAGGTTGGCAAGTAGCCGCTGGACGGATCGACCCGTACGTTTATCTGAGTACCTTAAACTGTTCCTTAGAATTACACAATTTAATTTCCTTAAAGCTACCAGTGCCGCACAGATCAATGATAGATCCTGAGTAATTGATATCTATTACTGTCCCTTTTGGGTTGGTACGTAGCCGCCGGACAGATCCTCAATGTTATTCACAGTCAAGCTCCGGGTCTCACACTTCAGAATTTCAGTGGTTACTTCACTCACGATATACTTTTCCTTGATGAGCCACTTACAAGTTCGCACCTTTCTCCATTCGCACAACCATAAAACGTTAATCAGTAAAGCACATAAACTATATGCACCAGCACAAATGCAAATATAAACGCAGAAGATTAACCAGATAACCTTTCCCAATAATCGTAAACTATTTCTGGTAAAAAAAATTTTAAAAGTTAGGAACTCAGGTTTACGTCTCAAGCCGGAAGTCAACTGGTCCAGTCGACATAAAACTCTGTTGCCTGCCGCAATACCTCACCTAACTCTACCAAGTTACGACCCAGACTGTATAATAGACAACAAAAACTAGAGCTAACATTAGTTAGCTAATAAGAAAAACAAGTGCTAATTTAAACCCAAAGACGTAGAAGGGAGGGAGCGGTATAACAAATGAAATGGTGACCAACCCGGGGATTTGGAGAATTTTTGGAGATGTGGGACGGGTTTGAACCGGGAATCCCCTTGGTAGCCTGGTCAACCACTAACACTTAAAAAAGACAGGTCCATACTAAATCGCACCATGACCATAAAAAGTTCTCAAATATTGAGTAGTTTTTGATAATAAACCACCAATTGTCAAAAGCCAAAGATAAGAGTAACCAACAACTGCCGAACACTATGTCGGGGTTGGCGCCTTTTTTCACACCTACAATTTTTTTCAATTTTCTATTAAAATACCGGGGCCGGCCTCCACTCCCACGTCGGTACTCCCCTGTTGTCCACGGCGTGGTATATGAGCGTAAGATTTACGTAAAATCCTATATATATATATATATATATATATATATATATATATATATATATATATATATATATATATATATATATATATATATAACCTGTTAGGCAAAATGGGTCACTAGCTATGTATATATTTACTGAATAAAAATAAAATATATAATAAAACATCCATATCTCCAAATTCTCCCATATCCCTATCTACCCAAAACCCAAATTTTATACTTAAAAACTACTTAAAACTTATTATTTATTTTTAAATACCCCTAACCCATATTTCCTATTCATCCACCCTCTCCCTCTAAAACTAAAATTTAATCAAATTCCACTTTTTTCTCAATTTCCCACCTTTTTCAACAAAAATTCAAATTGCCCTCACTCCCCCAAAACTTACCAATACTCCCTAAATTTTAATATCCTTTTTCCCTTCCAATACCTATCTATATGTTTAATCCCTCCTTTCCTTTTTTCCTATTTCCTATAAATTTTCCTTTTATGAAATTCTCCATTTTTCAAATATCTGCCATTTTATCAAAACTTAATTCCCACACCTCAAATTTTTAATACAAACTCCCCTACCTACTCCCTTCAACGTATTAAAATTCCACCTCCAAACTCTATTTACTTTTTCTAACCAAACCCCTACCTTCTCACCCTATTTCTCATTTCAAACATTCAACTAAATCTCCCCTAAAATTATACTTATATATATATATAATGAAAATGTCGTATGTCTAGATACAGGGTATCGTTCTCGCCGTACATGGCGTTGCACATTATTCGTAAATATTTGCTTGTTTTCGATATTGAATTTGAATTCAGTGTGTATTATAATTATGATGGATTATGTTTTTGGGTGGTGAAATAATGACCTAGCTAATTTTCAAAGTGCTACTATGATTTGTTGGCTGATGTACAAAGAATAATTTCTATGTTTTAAGTTTGAGGTTGTGTTACTTTAATGAATAAATAAGGAATGTTATGCACTGGTGGAAAGGCGTCATAGCTAATGTTTTCGGTATTTTATACGTGGAATTACAATATGCGAAGGGTTTATATTTTCGTTCAGTCTAGCTATAAAGCTGTAGCACGCTTGAGCGTGGATCTAGTCCCTAGATTTATTTTCTATGGTGGTCATTGAGTTTTTGTGACTTTCTGGTTTATTAGCTAATCGAAGTATGTTTGATGGCAAGTTGTCGCGAGTTTTTCTCGATTTGGCTTAAAATTTAACCGTTATACTTATTCAAAATTATCATTAACGTGTTGTACGTTCGATCAGGTTTACATTGGCAGTTCGCTAGATATGACCCACAGCGTTCAGCCTCGAGTTAGCTGTTTGTTTTTGTTATGTAAAGTTTTTAATGCTGAATTAAAGTGGTCATGCGCGATTATAAGTTAATTGGAGGGACATCTGGTTGATCAATAATTACAAGCGGTAATACTGTATGTTAATTGTCTAATAATCATGGAGTGTCGTACCTTAACGTGACGTAGTCGTGTCCGTTGGACTGTAAGCCCAATTGAAACTGTCGCATGTCACTTGAATAGTGAGTCGTTAAGTTACGAGACGACACTGCGCTGCGTTAACGAGTAAATAATAGTTACTACTCACGGAATATCGTTGGTGTCATTGAAGAGCAAAATAAGACAGGACTCCTAAATTGTGGAGCTACTACAACTGTTGGGTCGTTCTCGCAGTAGGAGACACTAGGATTGTCATTCTTGCTATCACCACTTCTCTGGCACGCCAGACCACGAACTCGTGCACCCCAGCCGTTAGTGTAGTATTAATTGGTGGCATGAATCGTGGTTCAATTGTATTTTTGGTGTATTATCGTAGTTGCTGGGGGTCGGAGCGCCGCGTAAGCACGAACATGCACCGCCGTCTGAAAAGATCAAGCTCCGACACACTAAGCTGAATAATATACCTGTCGTAAAACCCAGTATTAGTTTAAATTGAAACCTTCGTATCGCGGCACTAGCTAAGTAATCATTTAGAAAAATTACACGTAAAACATACAAATAGAAAAATAATTTGCGTAAACGTTCAAAACCGTAGTAACTACGTATCTGAATCGAGTAAGCAACTTCCGCAGTAACTAGGTTAACGCAAACATACACGATCTTTCGCCGCTGACGCTGCTGGAACTCGACGTTGACTGAGTAATGAAAAATAAAATTAAGCTAACAGTTGGATAGCTAATTTAAGTAAATGATGCTATTAGCATAAATTGAAAACAAAATAAATTGAAAAGGAAAAACAGAAAAGAAAAGGAACAAGGACGCAAAAGAAAGGGATATAATAGAGAAATTGGTGACCAGCGTTTTTAGGAATTTTTAGAGTTTTGGGGAGGTTTTAACCTGGGATTCCAACTGGTAGCCTGGTAGATGCCGAACACCTACAAAAACTATGTGGTATCACCTTGCAGTTATGTTTAAATTAAGAAATCGCACAATGACACATTAGCTAATTGATTAATTTCGTTTCATATGTATAACCAGTAATAAAATTATTGTTAACTGTAGTTTTAAAAATATTAGGGTTTTTAAATGTACAAAAATTAATACGTGCAATGTAACATATCTTCGTTTTTATAGTAATATGACTACATTCGTGACATGTTTTCCAAAGTGGTTGTAGTAGACACGGCAAATGTCTATTAAACATTTTACTGACACATTATGTCACAGCGTACATTGGGAATCGACTGAGATTGTGCTTTGTGGTGCGCATGCGTTTGCGTGCGCGTTGCTTATTCGCTCTTTTTTAGAAATTTCTTAAACCATCCAGCAACAGCTTATATGTAGAGTAGCGGCTAATATGCGAGGCTCGGAGCCAAACGGTCCAGAGTCCATCCATCGCTGCAACAAAAGGTTGTTCAAGGTTGTACGATATGCGATTTAATTTACAAACCACAGGGTTAATCAAAATTTAGACTATCGATGTATAGTACATAAAATGCCCCAGGTGTAGAGCGTACACTGCGAATAGATTTGCTTCCTAATTTTGCAGCGCAGCTTGCATTTGCACGGGTGTTGTCCACTCGTTTTGCAAGGTTCAATAGAAGGTAGCACACATATTTGTATGCTCCGTTGCGTCATACGGTAAATGACTCTTGATAGGAAGTGAAATGTGTGGCGAGTAGTCCAGGGTGTAACCAGAAATTTTCCCCTAACTACAAAGTTTTTCTTATTTTTGGTATTTTTTTGTAATTTTGCTCATACTTGCCTTGCCGACTGGCAAAAATTCGAAACACGATCGGGCGGATCCAAATAACAATTGGCGGCCAATTTATTATCTACGACAACAGTGATCTCTGGCGGCAGTTACTGGAGCACCCCTGTGTGCGGGTTCAAGTATCGCGGTCAATTCTGTTGTACCAAACCTGTGCGCTCTATCATGTTTCAGTGGTTAAAATACTATAACATCATACAATTGTGTGGGAATCGACCATTTCGTCAATGAGAACCATTTAATTCCATTTGAGGTATCCATCCTGTTGAGGGCAAACCTGATCCTTTGGGGGATTAGTTGAAAGTCCCAACGTGGCGTGCTATATTGGTCGTTGCGTACCACTGCTGGCATCTGTCACACTGTTTCCTTTTAGCTCTGTATTGGCGCGCAGAAGAGGCAGTTCTTGAGAGGCCGCTCAGGTGGTTGCTGTTGCTGTATGTTTGAATTTAACCAAATCTGCTTTGCTTCACATTCCCGCCTGTGGCGAACCCTATCTGTCTTGCTGCTTTCTTTCCCACATATGTCGCGTCGCACCTCGTCATCTGCTGCCACATTGACTGTTCGACAAGACTTGTCGTCTTCAAGTTGGCCTATTGATTGAATCTCTTTCCACACTTGCCTCATTTGAAACTCACCGCTGTAGATTGTTCCCTGTGCATGCGTTTAATGCGGCGTTCACGTTATAATGTCCCCGCTGTTTGGAACTTTTGACCCCCTGTAGTCCCGACCCTACCGTATAGACAGTCAGGGTGACACCCATACTGTAAATCAAATGCCGAGGGTGTATGACACACCCTTAGCTACTAAATTTTTTCTAGACAGTGTCGTACACACCCTTAGCTACCAATTTGGCGCGAATTAACTATAACGGACACCGTCTGTAGCGAATGCGGTTTATTAGTCAACTGTCCTGTGGAGTTTTTCCTAAATTCTAGATATTTGTATCTAGCCCATATGAACATTACTCAAATAATTCCGAACAGTGTCAATAAAACTGCCAGAAGACACGGTGTGCCTGACACTGTCGGCAAGTGGTAATACGCGTAACTAGCTACCGTTGAAAAAATTTATTAAAAACATGGGGGTGTCTAAGACACCCTGTTATCAACAGTGTGTCTGACACTGTGTGGGGTACATAGGTTCCAAACGTTGGGGACATTATAACGTGAACGCCGCATAATATGGACAGCCAAGCCTATTTTAGTCTTGCAAACCTTTTGGCATTCCACCCATTCGCATCGCCATCCGTCGACATTATGTTCTTTTCTTTGCCATTGATTCCGCTCGATATTTGGTGGGGCTTGCACGGCCTTCGATTGTCCTTCTTCCCATTTTTATACATATTGCATTTGCCCTTTCACCACATTCCGCCATTTCACCCTGTCTCTGGCGATGTTTTCCAGCTCGTACACATTGACGTTGGCTTCCTTCAGCAATTTAGGCCACTACGTTAAGGTGTTGCGGTGTTTTCTCTTGGCGTGTTGGATGTCTTCCAGTCCCCGGCTCCAGCCAAACACTAATGTTTAGTCACACGGGAGTTATCCATCCGAACGATTGGCCGATCCGCGGAAGCGATTTTTCTTCTACCTTCTTCCTGATCGATGTGACCCCGAGTTCATTCCTAACATTTAAAATGTTGCGTTGCTCTCGTTCTATCTGGCGTAGGAGTGGCTCACACTTGTTGCTCCATACATATATATACGCCTTATCGACCATTGATTGCAGCCGTTTGAGTTCCCAATTATACCAGCTCTTGGTCTGGCAGTCAAACAGAATGGTACTCTCCACAAACGCTTCGAGAATACGAGCTTGGACTTTTTTGGGAATCGGCTGTGCTTCAGGCGATTTCGCACGATAACTTAACAGTTCTTGTCTTTAGGTCTTCTAACCAAGCAAGCCAAATACCTAACATTCGTATCTCGCTACTAGAGTCGCTTCCAAAGTCCAGTTTCTCTGCTTTAGCATCATTATTCTTATCCTCCCATTTGCACATCCTTTGCTTCACGATGTTTACCACTTCGTTCAGTCCCACTCTGGAGCCCACAATGGTTGTATCATCCGCGAACAAAGAGCTTATGACCTTAATTGTCACAGCTTCTGAATCAAGGCTATTTAGCTGGATCTTTGGTGGAAAAGACGAGCCTGGAATCTATCTCCAACGTATGCCCGCTTCTCTTGACCGCTTGATTCTTGCCTCTTCCACTTGCTTCATCAATGCTTGATGATTTAGATGTTAAATAATATTGGCGACGTAGGGCACCTTTCCCAGAGTCCCCTTGCGGGGATCCAGTACTCGCTCTTCTCGGCTCTGCCCCTGACTTTGTATTCAGTCGACTGGTGTTTGTCCTGCAAAATGTTCAACACCCTTCCTTTCATGCCATATCTGTTTAAAATGTTCCATAGGGCCGATTTGTTTACTCTTCGATAGGCCTTTTGGAGGTCAAGCAGTCTCGGTTGTGGGTCATCGTCGCATTTGTGGAAGGCGCCTTAGTGATATACGATGATTTTACGTCTGTAGCACTCATCCTCCTGCATCCGTATGAAGATCTGTATCGCATCCGCCGTGGGACGCCCACTGCTGAAGCTCTGTTGGTTCTCGTTCAACAATTGCAGCTGCTCCGCTTAAAACGCGTCGCTAAAACCATAGCTAGGATACGACTCATCATCGGTAAGACACATACACCCCGGTAATTATCAGCGTTTTTATCGCCTTTTTGAACAAAGGTATCACTAGTCAGATTTTAACGCTTCTGGGTCACTTGTCCGCTTTATTAGAGAACATGTACCTGACCACGTCGATGATAGTCTGTTGAACATCTCCTAATGCAGTTTTGATGTAAGTAAGTCACAAACCGTCTTTGCCCGATGCAAACTCTTTCATCTTTCCCCATACCTTTTTAAAATCTCTTCAGATTGGTTGCTTCTTTATTTAGATCTCGAGCTGCTGCTGTACCTTCACTTGAGTCCCTGATGTCCAGAATGCTAGCCACCGTCCGACGCATTTCATCGGGCTCTTGTTCATATCTGTCGATGGTTACGTTTTCAAAGTGTTCTTTGAACTCACTGGCTAAGAAGTGATCGTCGTTGATTGGTTTGCTATATCTTCCTCCGAGCCGACATAAAATCTTATACATTCTGCCGATGTCGCCTCTTTCTTGAGCTTTTTTACGTTTACTGATCACATTCTCCCACCATTCCGTCTTCCTTTTTTCAGTGAGCTCCTGTACCTGCGTCGAGCTGCTCTTAACTTGTTCTACATATAAGTGCAATTCTTCTTGTTGTCTCGACGTTCGGCTTGCTCCCGTCGTCGATCTATGATGCACGGATCAATGGCCGAGCGAAAGTTTTGACACTCTATGTCTTTACCAATAAGCCATGGTGCTGTCACTGTTCTAACGTTCACTCCGCATACTTATTTCCCTACATCTGTTAACCGACTCACTAGACTATCCCTTTTGCCGCCGCGTGTCCCAGTCGCGTTTCTGTTTTCGTTTTGAATTCTTCCTTCTTGATGATGTCACGAAGCACTTCCCACCTCATATTCGGTGTCCTCGATTTTTCTTCTAGTTGTTGATTTTTTACTCTCTCGATGGCATTTTTATTAATCACGATCTTCTTGGGCATGTGGTCATAATATGAGTCATGATCTCGGTTTTGACCGAACGAACCAGTGCATGTCTGGTGCACGCTTCAGTATTGAAGCCGTCTAATTCGTACCATTTTCTTGCACCTGGAGTACACCAGGTAGCTCTTATTTTATGGTTTGCGAAACTGTTTACCCACGCTAAGTTATCCACCTCGCACCACTGGATGAAGTATTCGCCGTTTTCGTTTGTTGTTCCTAGACCGTATCTGCTAAGATTCGTTTCACATGTTCGGGATGGGCCGATAGTGGCGTTAATGTGTCCTCCAATCAATAGGGTTTTCTTGTTGCCAACTGTCCTCCCAGTTCTCATCGAAAACTTTTAATTGCTATGGTGCCGTGACTCCACAGGAGTTGGTATATGCAGATGAGGCGAACGCAGGCGATCACTATCGCCGTCGTTATTTTGCCACAATATCTTCTACTTTCGGAATCAATCCATTTTTTCAATGGTCGGCCATGAAGAGCTATAGCAGTTTTTAGTCGAACGGGTGATGGCCCACTGATGCTCGTTTTCGCCGATTCATGTTATGACAGTGTTACACGAAGTGATTTCTGTCAGCAATATGATATCCCATTCTTTTCGAACGCAGCATTTCAGGCGTCCCTAAGCCGCATCCGATTGTTCTCGTTCATTGATGCTTTTTCACGATTCCACGTTGTCGTAACAAAGGAACAAATGACATTTATTAAGCGGCATCCACGGATATATACACAATAATAATTAGCATAACAGTAGCTAATTATAGAAACTATAAACCAGTTTTCCTTGAGATAATTTTGTCATAGAACCAGTTCGTGTTTCCACAACACCTTTCAGACTCCGTGGAGGATACCAGCATGACGAACACTGTACCGGTTTTCGGACTCTGTTGGAACGGCGAAGATTGAGGCCCATACTTGTTGGCAATCGGTAGCAGCCTAGGACTGCATCGGCGAGGCGGTGACCCTTGCGTGAGAGCTGTCGTCAATTTAGTATTCGAAGTTGTTCGTGAAACGTCCTCGCCAGGCTCAACATCATTAGCAACTTCATAGCACAGTCGTAATTGCTCTTGATGACGTCGCCACGTTGAACCCCTCGGGAACACTCGAACATTGACGCGGTATCTACCTCGAAGTCGATCGACCGGTCTTTGATCTCGAGCGGCTGTTGAAGTTGAGCCACCGCGTTGACCGTTGATCGTTAGGATTGACTTGACTGTACGTGCCGTCTTTCCTGGCAGACCGCGCTTCTTCTTGAGACACACCTTCTCGAGATACCCGTGATGTCGCAGTAGTTGCACTTGGAATCTTTATGGGGCAGCCGTTTCCTTTGTGATCGTTCCAGCCGCATCGCCCATAGGCGCCTACCGGAATCGACACCTTCGAGCCGTTGTTGGTAGTTGTGCGTTCCCCTAGTGCTCGAACTGGATTGACTGACTCGGCTTTGACGGGGAGCACCGGCTTCGAACGTGACCCGTATACTGTTTCCTTCGCCATTCGTGTGGCCTCTTCGGTCTCCAAAGCCATTGAGATCGCTTTGGGGAAGGTGAGCTCGTCGTCGGACACCTTGAATATGGCTTTGAGCACCGCCTCGTTGAAAACGGAGCAGATGAACCGTGCGCGGAGCGCCTCGTCCTGCGGGTTCTTGACTGTGGGAAAATCGCACGTGGCCGCATTTTGCCGGATTCGTGCCGCCAACTCTTGGATCGTTTCGCCTGGCTTCCGCTGCATGTGGGACCAGAACTTGAATCGCTCCCGAACGACGTACCGCTTGGGATCGAATTGTTCGCTCATTTCTTCGATTTCTTCGATAGTCAGATCGTTGATCTGCTTAGGTGGTGCCTGTTGTACGGTCTGGTTGCCCAGCGTTTTGTAGATGGCGCTGGTCTGGTTCGTCAGAAACACTTGCGCCTGCCGCTTGATCGGGCTGCATTGGGCCCCAACGAATGTATTGGAACGAGCCCAGTAGTCGGTACACAGTTCGGACGTTGAATCGAACGAACTGAACGCGGGAATCGCTGCTTGACCTGTCAATTCACCGTTGGAGCTTTGCAGGCTCTCGAAAAATCGCCGGTTCAGCTCCTGTAAGAAGGCCATCTGCTCGTTGTGTCGTTGTTGCTGCGCCGACATCTGCTCTTGAACATCTGTCCCAGCTCGGACATCGTATTGGAGAAGTTGAGAAAAAACATTAGTAATAACTCAAAAATGAAAAAATTTTTTTAAATAACGTGAGTATGGATCTCATCCTGATCGCCACTTCAGGAACAAATGACATTTATTAAATGGCATCCGCGGTTATATACACACTAATAATTAGCATTATAGAAACTATAAACCAGTTTTTCCTGAGTTCATTTTGTATTAGAATCAGTTTTGTTTCCACAACAAACGTGACCACAGTTTCGGTGCGGCCATTGGGTAAGCTGTTCATTCACATTGTCTTTTTCTTGATCGTTTGTTGCTCCGCCACCACCTTCTTTCTCTCCAGTCTCCTCTCTTTGCCGCTTGTTCGTTTTGTCTCTCTTCCTACACCGCGATTTCGGCTTCGGCTGTAGTGGCCAGGAATTCGGGTGGATGTCTGTGCACAGACGCAGTCACACTAATCACGTCCCATGTCGTCTCTGCAGCTTTCCCCCAAACCATTTTTTGCCGAACAATTGATTATAGAAGTGAACATATTGGCCACTGTGATCTACTCTGTTGCTCCCGGGTGGGTTTGCATAAGGCAACGATTGCCCGTACCCGTGGGGACTCTTCCCAGAGCCTGATGTTTCATTAGGCGCGTTTTGGGTTCCTGCTTGCCGCCGCATAGAGGTTGAACACCCGGGAAGCCGTGAACGAGAACTCCTCCTCCTCATCGCTTTACCCCCTCCGTAGAGGGAACGCTTTTCAAGCACTAGTAGCGTCTGAGTGCCGCTATCGCCCCGTACCCGGCCACCGTTGTAAAACGACATTGATTTCTGGTGCTTGCTCAAGTTCATCTTTCCACATCGATCGCATGTTGTTTTCTGCCATCCCCATTGCCCAGTGTCCTGCATTGTTGTCGCCTCTGGAGTTAACAAACTCAGTCTCCTTACCTCCTTAAGACCGCGTATTAAATCAGTTACAATTCTTTACTCGGATCAAGCATTAATTCGGTTTGTCCTAAAATGGGTGTTACACGAAGTCCCGTCAAGGAAATTCATACTGTAGACCCTTCAAATATTGACTGTTGGTGTGCGCGTCAAGATCATGGAGCAATGGTACAGTGTTTGCTCTACTCTAAATACAATCACTATGAATGTTTGGGTTTAAGTATTCATGATGTAAGCTCTGTGATAAACTTGTCTGACGATGGAACATATATCTGCAAGGTTTGTGCTCCACGGGCCTATGGTTCAGGAAGCTCTTGAAAAAAGAGATAAAAGACGTAACCTTGTTTATGTTGGCTTACCTGAAAATGCGGAAAATGATGTTGATCAAACCAAGTTAGATATAGAAAAGGTTCAGGGCTACTGCAGGAAACTGGCGATTGACACTAATGCTATTCGGAAGGTTTTTCGCGATGGCCCTAAAACCTCTAAAAACGAGTTCTTAAAATATGTTTTGAAGAGGGCTACTCTGGAGGTCGAATGTCGTTTTTAAAGGGCTCTAAAAATCCTATTACTGCTGATTCTTCACTAAATGGCTTACGCATTCTACTTTTGTAAGATTTGACTTGACTTTTGCTGAACGAACAAAGGATCGACAGCTACGTAATGGATTAATTGAGCGACGCCGTAATAAAGAAGATGTTATTATTCGACATAAACAGATCATTCCGCGTCCTGTGATACAATCTGGTCAATGTGCTGGTTTCTTCTCTGGTTCGGGAAACTGAGACAATATAGTCAAACCACTGCGACTGAAACGATTGGTCTAGTGCTTTTGAATACCAATGGACTAATTTCTAAAGGACCCGATCTAAATTATTTGTGTTCAGAATATTACAATTCTATAATTGTTATTACCGAATCTAAACTTACTTCTTCTACTTCTAACAGTTTTTTGGTATTTTAGGTAAAAATTTCCATATACTTCGGCGTGACCGTCGTGATGGTTTCAGAGGAGGGGGTGTACTATGTTTGATTCCTAAAAAATATCGATATATATATTGTTCTCGATGAAATTGCTAACGAATTTATTGAGTTGATTCAATTTAATATTTTCTTTGGAAATAAAATAAAACAGAAAAAAATTAAATTTATAGCAATTTATCGTTCTCCAACCCCAAATAAGCACAGTTCCGCAGAAAATCTAATTGAGAAATTAGAGACCAGTTTAAACACATCGGTGCATGAGCCTACAATTATTCTTGGAGATTTCAACTTTCCTTCGATTAACTGGTGTAATAGTGAATTTCCTACCAATGCAGATGAGCTTAAATGTTATGATCTATTATTAACCTATGGTTTTGAACAATTAGTTCTTGAGTCTACCCATAGGGACGGTAATATTCTCGACTTAGTTTTCTCGAATGAACAAAATCTTTGTAGTATTACGGCAGTTAGCGACTCATTTGGACATTCGGATCATTTACTAGTTGAGGGATTCCTCGGTCCATTCTCCATCCATGAGCAATGCACTATTGCTTCTAGAAATTTTGAAAAAGCTGATTTTATCGATATTAATGGGGTTTATTTTAAATATCGACTGGAGTGATCGTTTTGCCACGTGTATTGGTGTTAATGAAATGTTACTTATTCTTAATTCTGTTGTTAATGAAGCAGTTTCCTGTTTTGTTCCAACGTATCATATATCGTCAATTGCTGTGCATAAATGGTCTCGTAAAACAATATTGCTGCATAGACAGCAAAAACTGTGTCACAAACTGTATAAAAATACACCATCTGTATTAAGTATTAAAACCAAGTGGTTGAAAGCGGCTAAGGCAGCTCGCGATTCAAAAAGACAAGATGTGTATAATTTCGAATCTCGTGTTATCAATAAAAAGGATAGCAAAAAATTTTATAAATATTTGAAAACTAAGCTGAAAGTAAGCAGTGAAATACCTTGTTTGTTGGGTCCTAATCAGAGTGTTCTTATTGACGATACTGATAAAGCAAATGAATTTAATACCTATTTCCAGTCTGTTTTCACTAGAGATAATGCTGTGGCCCTAACTGCTCACAATTATAGTGCTACTTTACTTGAAAGCATTGAAATTAATAATGATAATGTTCTTGAAGCTTTATTAACCTTAGCTCATAAGACTAGTTATGGCTCAGATGGATTTCCTCAATTCTTTATTAGTAATATATCGTCTAGTGTGAGCATCCCCTTTGCAATAATTTTCAAGAAATCCATTAATACTGGAATTTTTCACAGTCTATAGAAAATTGCAAGAATAATTCCGGTTTTCAAAAAAAGGCAAAAAATGCCTAACTTCGAACTATCGTCCAATCAGTCTACTTTGTGGTTTCAGTAAGGCGTTTGAATCCATTATTAAAAAGAACTTGTTCAGCATAAGGTTTCTTTGATTGTTTCCAGTTTGGGTTTACCAAGGGGAGGTCTACTCTTATTAATCTCATTCTTACTACTGATGAGTGGACCAAGTCGATTGATTCTGGTCAGTTTGTTGATGTTCTGTACTTGGATTTTGCAAAAGCGTTTGATACTGTATGTCATAGTAAGCTGATTCAAACGTTACATAACATTGGTATATGTGGTGCCTTGTTAAAATTGATAGGTAATTATTTGTCTGATCGCTCTCAATATGTTGAGCTTAATGGTCACCGTTCTGAATCACTTGAAGTTTTCTCAGGTGTTCCTCAAGGGAGTTTGTTAGGACCAATTTTATTTCTCATTTATATTCGTAGCATTTCAGAATCTATAAGCTTTTCTCAACTTATGTTATTTGCCGATGATGCAAAAATTTATCTTAAGTTTCCAGATAGCTCAGAATCTTCTTTATTACAATTTATTACAATACGATCTAGATTCAATTAGTGATTGGTCTAATAAAATGCAGTTCAAACTAGCAATTGAAAAATGCACTGTTTTACACCTGGGTCATAATAATCCTGGAATTGATTACTTTTTAAATGGTTATAAGTTAATTGATTCACAATCCGTTCGTGACTTAGGCATTGAGATTGCAGCTGATCTTATGTTTTCGTCTCGTATCGATAATATTGTATGCACGTGTATACGGTTAACCTATAATATTCACTTGAATTTTCAATGTAAAACTGCAGCTTTTCTTGTTAAAATATTTTGTATTTATGTTCGACCTATTTTGGAGTATTGTAGTGAGGTGTGGAACCCATACCGAATTGGCCAAATAAATCGCCTATAACGGGTTCAACGGTTGTTTACTAGGCTTATTCCAGGTTTCATACATTTAACCTATGAGGAAAGACTACATCGATTAAACTTAAAAACGCTTGAATATCGTCGATTATTCAAAGAGATTGTCCGGGTATTTAAAATTTAAAACAAGATTGTAGATATTAGTGATGTGGAGTTATTTCAGTTGGCAACTAATGACAAAACCAGATCTAATTGTGGTAAATTATTTGTCGAATACAGTAGGTTAGACATTAGAAAATATTCTTTTGCTAATCGGATTAAATTTACATGGAACTCGCTACCTAAATGTATAGTTACGTCACCATCTTTACAAATTTTTTAACTTCGTTTTGCTCGCTTTGATTTGACTCACTTTCTTATGACAGGGCATAAGTAGCCATGTTGGCCCGGCTCTACCGCACCAACAACAATGTAATTCTATGTTATAATGTTATTTGTTATAATCGATTGTGTTGCTGGTGAAACAATAAATACAATACAATACAATATAATGTCGCGCCATGCTGGACATCGATTGAGTTTCGTGACAGAGGGGACAGGTTCCTATCGCACTGCCCCCACACACTTTCTCGTGGTTCGATGTTGAGGCCTCACAATCCAGCACCGTCGTTCGACAGATCCGGCAGGGAAAGTCTATTTTTTGTTTGCCCGATGTGTCCGCCTTTGGTGTTGTTTAAAGCCGGTTACAGTGGCAAAAGATCGGCCGAAACCGTTCTAGTCGCATCTCGTAGAGAGATGGCCACGCGGTGCGAACTCGCTCCGCTGCGGCTTGTGGCCTGTAGTACTGTCTCTGCGCCAGTCGCACATCTGTCTTTCCCATTGACGTATCTTTGAGATTCTATTCCTCCCCAGTAGTTTCCAGTTGTTCCTGTCCATGACATGCTGTTCAATCGTGTCCGGCTCGATGTTGGCATCTTTTATTAGATGGCGCCAATGACTGGTGGTGGTCTGGTGTCATTCCGGTCGATGGGCTGTTCGCAAATCCACACGAGTGTGATCTTTTTGGTCATCCTGTTGTTGGGCATCCGTAGGACGTGTCCCATTTTTTTCCAGCAGCTCTTTTCGATCTTTTATCGGATGCTGTCAACCTTGAGCTTCTATCGTGCGCCGTACATGTTTATCCGAGCCCTTTCCGTCTGGATCAGACCTGGCCCATCCTTCTTATCCATCCATATAAATTGGTATGCTTTGTCCACCATCTGTTGTAGCTTTTGCATTTCCGCTTGATACCGCGGTCTTATCGAACAGTCAAACAACATCCCTGGTTCCACACACGCGTCAACTGTTCTTGCTTGCATTCGTTTATTTAGCCTTGATTTCCACAATCTTTTCTTGACCATGAACCAAGCCGTGCTTGCCCTCGCAATTCTGTTACGACAATCTCGCTTACGGCCAATCCAGCAGCCCAACATTCGGATTCCCATGCTGTCCGCATCGGCGAACGTCAGATGTTCTTCTTTTCCGTCGTTACACTTTTCCTCAAACCTTTGGAGCTGTTGTGTCACTGTCTCTTCGGCCGTTCTCAGTAGTGTGGTGTCATCCGCAAATAACGATTCTGTGATAGTGAACGTTTCCGCCGGTGAGTTAGTCCCTGAGGAGCGAGTTTGCTGCGGTGGCAGGGAGTTTCTCGGCTTCTAAGTCCAATTTATTCCCGCTTTGTTGCCGTTTGCAGCGGTTTCTTCGTGTCTCCTGCGAGATGCTTGTTTCATAGCTTCGGCGTGATATATATTGAACAGTATCGGTAAGGTGGCGCATCCTTCTCTAAGACCCCATTTGGGTATCCAACATTCACTACAACCAGTCTTCTCCAGTACTTTGTAGCGCGTACTTTTGTTGGCACTCTTCAGCATCCGTTCTTCATTCCCTTCTTTTCTAGCCGGCTCCATAGTATCGGTCGGTTAGCCCTTAGGCAGACTTTCGTGATGTCTAGTAGCGTAGCTACCGGTCTTTCGTCCCTGTCGGCAATACCAGCATCTGGTATCCTCTTCGTTTATCTTGATTATTATTTGGGTCGAGTCCGCTGTTGGTCTTCCGCCACGGAATCCGTTCTGATTGTCGTCGATCAACTTTAGCCCGTTCAGCCCATTTTCTGAATCTTGTGGTTATAATCCTTGCTAGGATGCTGTTGCATAGAGATAGAAGACAAATATCTCTGTAGTTGTTTTTGTCTTTTCGATCTCCTTTCTTGAACAAGGCTATGACCAGACCTGATTTAATGTTCGACTCCCATTTGTTCGCTGGAGTACTGACCATATGTCTGATTATGTCGCCTACTGACTCGAGCAGCTTCCGTCCGCCATTCAGAATGAAGCTAAGCTATTCTCCCCTGCTGCCCCATTCTCCATATTTTTCAATTCCGCCGCCAACTTTTCGTTCGTGATTGCCTCTTCCAACTCTTGTGCCGCCTCCTGTGCTTCCCCGTCCTTTCGTACTGTTATTTTAGCAATCGTTTCTTTCAAAAGGGTTTTGTCGTTTTCGTGCCGCTCAGCTAATATTATATATTTCGAAGTGTTCTTTGAATTCGGCAGGGGTGAAGGCGTCCCATCTGGGTATTGTAACCATGTCTCGCTGACCCACGTTTTCAGCAGTTTATACACTTTCCACAGGTTTCCCCTTCCTTTTGCTTCTTTCACATCTTGTATCAGACATTCCCACCGCTGTTTGTCCAGTCGTTTCAGTAGCGATTTGTGTTTATTAATACGCCGACGCTTCTTTTCCTGTTTTGGTTTCTCTTCAGCACTTCTCAACTTATCCCCTTCCTCCTCATTCTCGATAGCCGCTCGCAGCGTAGATCCAGCATCCTTTGCCTTCCGGAATGCCAGGCTCACGATTTTTCGGCTTTCCTCTGCAATTCTCCCGTTTTCCTTCATCCATGGAGCCACAGCTTCGCTTCTGCTGCATCCGCATACATTTTCTGCGATTTTTGGCACACAAGGCGCAATTGTGGTCCAGCTAGCATCAGCCTGATCATTCAGTGATTCTTCACATTGTTGTTCAAAAATTCGTTGGGTTGCTGGATCGCGAAGCCTATAATGCAGTACCTGCTTCCTTCGGGCGAAACTTTCGTTGTGGTTTCTCGGCAATTTCTTTGTCAAGATTGTGGCCAGCTTCAGTTGGTGGTCAGACAGTGCGTCTTGTTTAAGCGTCTTGAAGGATTTCCATAGTCTAGAGCTCTGAGATTGTAGTCCCACAAACCCATCTAATTCGTACCATCTCATGAGGGCTCCATTGAACCAGGTTGACGCTCGCGGCTTTTGAAAAACGAGGTGACGTAGGACAGGCCATTTTCCTCGCACCACAGGACTAGGTTTGTTCCTGCTTCATTGGTATTTCCCATCCCATAAGGGCAGCATACCCCCGGTACCGTTTCGCGCTTTCCGATGCAGCTGTTTAAGTGCGCCCCTATTACCAGTCATTCTATAGCTGTGTGTAATGATATCTGTTCCTCTAGATCCTTTCGATACTGTTCAAACTCCATCAGTCGAGTTTTCCATACTATTTGGTATTCCTATACCAGTCGGAGTCCTGCGACCAACACCGCTACTACCCTGTCGCTAATCCATTCGTTACAGCCTTCCTGTTTCCATCGATATGCCCAGATGCCTCTTTGTAGTATATACGCCCACCTTCATACAGATTAAAACACGAGATCTTCGCTATCTTATGTCATCCACAGAAAGCCTTCGTAAATCGCTCTGAGGTATTGAACTAGGGTGATGTCTATTTCGCGTCGGTTGATCCGCTTCATCACTTGTGTGAACCATTTTCGGCTGCCTTTCCTTAACGAAGCCCTCTGTATGTTCCACTCAGCACTGAGGTTATCTTTTCTCACTGGGTTTTCCACTCCGCTTCGTTTCGGTCATACTTGCTTTCCATCCGCAACTGTTGTCGTCTTTTCCACTTCCGTGTTTTGTCCGTTTTTCTTTTCTCCTTACTCCATGATGTTGCTCTTCCATTTATTGAGTCAACTGAGCTGTCTATGTTAGGCCCCGGGTTGGGATCAATTTCGTGCATCAATTGGTGCCGAAAATAGCGTTTGTATGGCCAAAAGTTGCACCCAAATCGACACTTGCACACAGTGGCGTAGATCTGCCTTACAGTTTGGGGGGGTCCGACTCCTTCATGAACTCAGCGTTAGCCAGGACGAAATTTTTGCGGTCCTTTTTTCACAGTTTACTGCAAGAAGGCGCGCTCCCTACCATCCTTTTGACACTGTATACAAACTGTGTTAGTGAACGAAGACTATTTGCTGTAGAAAACCGTTCCGGAACATTTCTGTATCGAAAAGAGATTGCCAAATGATAATTTACAAAAAAGAGGATAGTGGGACTTACACCTTAAGCTTACTCATGCATTAAACTGTGCAAAAGCTGAAGATAGTAGCTTAGACACCTAAATGTTGAAACACTTGGGCTGTGACTGTGAGGCTGTGGACAAGCCAGAAACAGAATAAAAGTCAGGCTGTTACAGTCAAACTTGTGACTAATTTAGGTAAAGGCAGATCTTCTGATTTCAGTACGATTAACGAATTCAGTAATTAATGCATCAACATCAATTTCGTCCAGCATATCTTGGTGTGTGTGGCATATGGCAACTGCATTCAACCTCTTCTGAGACATCGTGCTACGAAGCCATGTTTTGAGCCGCCGCAAAGCACTAAATGATCTCTCGGCCTGTGCCGAAGATGCCGGAGAAGTTAACAGCAGCTTGGTCAATGTGACAACGTTGGGCAGCATTGATCGAACCTCTGACGCCATCAGAAAAACCAAAGGCAAACAGCGCGGTCGAGGAAGGTCGTTTTCGTTCCATTACGCACAAAGCATTTAAATTACTTATGATTTCTAAAACATAGTTCTCCATACTACACGCACATGTTCATATATATTACACACATATATGCTTAAACTATTGTCGTATTTGCCTGTGGGAATTTATCGACACCCAAGTATTAGTATTTATAAGTAATTATAATCCGAGAATCAGCAGGACGTTATGTGTAATTTTATTTTGATGGAATATGTCCGAAATTTGGGGGGGTCTACTGTACTGCCGGACCCCCCGTCTAAAAATTTAGGGGGGTCCGGACCCCCCGGACCCCCCTTGATCTACGCCCCTTGCACAGGAAATGGACCGTCGAAGAAGGTTTTTACGAGCACAGTCAGTTGGTTAGGTCCTATTTCTGCTCTGATGCCCTGTCGGTTCAGTACCCAAAACTGCAGCGTTTATTCGGAATCTTCCCTTCGGGACCAATGTGGTTTCTTTGTTTCCGTTAACGGTCTTCGCTTGCCTCCGGCAGAAAGAGAACCACAAGGCAAGGCGTCAACGAGAACTTTACTTGAATTGATCGGCGTATCATTTCGGGGGTCCATCGCTTACAACTCCTCATATGTCGCGCCATATTCGTCGCGGCATGTCTGAGTTGTAACCGTTTTCCCCGAGATTTTTGCCATCCAGTTGTTTAAAGAGATACCTACGGCGGTCGCCGCAGGCCGCTCTGTCGCCATCGGTAGTTGCCGTCAGGTGATTTCGGTTGCCCTCCTCCCTGGTGTTCGTTTTGCCGTTTGGAGCGTTCCTGCCCGCCACCACAAAGAGGTTGAACGCCATGGGGGCCGTCAACGAGAACAACAGCAGTAACTTTATCATCATCACCAGCGTTCATATCACTGGCGTTTACTTCGGACATGACTATTACAAAATACTGATCACTGTATCGTTTGACACGATATACTAAAACACAACGTGGATCACCGTGGTTAGAAGCGGTATCGACCAATGTCAGTATCAAGGGTGATAGCCGAACAATTGACGGTGCTGGGGGTTTAGCAATCAATAAAACGATACGACGTGGTTCAACAAACGGCGCTCAACTTGAAGGATCATGATCGGGACAGTGGTTGCCTGAGTGGTGAGTAATATTTCTTTTTTCACGACGGAGGAAAATTTTGTGGCGCAACCAGCAGGATTTGAACCTGTGCGGGCGGTTCAATAATTGCTATTTAAAGAAACTGTACCAAGGTCCAGAATATAAAAACACAGAACGACGAATAACCATCTTGTTAAGCCAAAGGTCTCACTGTCCCATGGCATCCGGGCGCGATTGCAGTAACTTGTCCAAGCTTTCAAGCTTCACGAGGCACGCTTACGTCTTTCACCTACACAGACACCAGATTGCCGTCTTTTGTGCTGAACCTGACCTGGTACATAGACCGGCTAAATATTCCTGATACCAAAACTGCTAGATAACATCTAAACGTCGCCGTCTGTGCTTTTAATATTTTACTAAATTTCCTTGCCTGTAAACAGCTAAATTGTTTGCGTCTAACCGCTGTCATTTCAAGCGTTCCCGTGGATAAATTAGTGATGTAATCATTTGGTCTTAACACAAACCCTGATTCCAAATCGCTATAAACGTCGGTTTGCTATTGGCGATGGCTTTGATTTCAGCTAAATGGCAACGAATTCAACGCAATATAGCAGTCGACGACCCACGGCAACTTTTAAAGACCGCTCGATAAAATACCCGCCATCTTTTGTAGACGCCGCCCCGTCACGAGCCTAGATCCGCCGTGAACATCCATTCGATACCATTGCCCGAGTTGTATTTTCGAACGGAAGCATCGCAGAGTGCCACATCTTGTCGAATGCAGCCTTCGTTATCCGCAGATGTGGAGCATTGTTCGAGATGATTTGATTGGGGGTTCCGCTGCGGGCCACATATTGTATCACGCAGTCTGTTTTGTAGTACAGTCGCATACCCAATTGAAATATACGGCTCGTACCGCCAAACATATGAAGAGATATGACCATATCTTCTTGATTTCCAAGTCAAAAACAACATTGATCGGATCCATATAATCAACCCTTGTGAAACGGAATGGGATTGACCGACTCAAACGTTCTCACGGGCACAATGGCATGTTCGGTAGTGAAAACGTGCCGCCTCGGTGTCGACGACAAATACGCAAATCGTTACCACTTTGCTCACAGCTATTCGACCATGCGGGATCAAAAACTCCCATCGGAGTTAACATAATGTATGCCCGAATTCCTCATGAAAAGTCCAGCAATGCATATCGCGAATGATCAGGGTAGTGATATGATGATCCTTGGGTCAGAGCTTCGGCTCCTTCGCATCTCGTACAACATTGGAGTCAACGAACCGACCATGACACTTCAGTAATCCTGTGTCATCGGTAATAATCTCTAAACTGTCTAACGAGTGAACATGCCCTTGTCTGATGCTTGTAATCATGTCGCTGAAATTTTATGTTTGTATGTGACGGATCCAAATGGATTTCGCCATTCGGATGTCTGATGACGTCAGAAATATCCCACCTGATACACTATCTAAAACACTCCCAAGCGTCGTCTCAAGCTCTACGCCACATCTGAATAAAATCATGCTGTATGTCCGCTTTAAGGAAGGGATCGGGTGACCTATTAGTTGGGCATGCAATTGTTTTAATCTCAGTTTTGATAGAGTCTAAGCTTCGATAATGTATACGCTGAGTTTAAATTTACTTCCACAGATTATAGAAAACACGTATAAAATCTATTATGCTGTTTTTCTGCAAAGATATAGCCACCCATTTGTGCCTTTTACTACTTTTGGCAATATCCAAGTTGAATTTTGCGTCGCTGACGGTCCAACTGAATTTCTGCTCTTTTCTGCATTATAACCTTGTGAATATTATACGAAGTGCCTTGGTCGGCGAATTTCCAACTACCGTAAAAATTATCTGATATAAATAACTGAAAAAGTGGAAACAAAAAAGAAAATGAAAAAGCTCAATCGGAAGAAAAATCTTCATGACCAGCTATGTAGTAGTAGTAAACACCAAAACGTTGGAAATTGCCAATTTATTACATAGCTAGGCATAAAGAACTCTTGGAAGTATGCCAATTATTGCTCAGCAGTGTATTTAGTCATTTCAAATTCTAGCAATGTCAGACTCGTTTGGTCCACGAGATTTACAGTATAGATAAATATTGTTGCAAGCGATCCATCAACCTTTTAAACTGCCCATACGATTTGTGATTTGAATTTTAATTGGAATGAAATCGATTCAACGGGGCACAATTAAATTGCTAAAATTATCCGGGTGTTACCTTCGACAAATTAATTCCACGATATACCGCATCAACTGGCCAGTCAAATATTCGCACGTTTCTTTTAGCCAAAACGTTTAATCGTGGCAAAGATAAATTTTGAGATGTGCTGGTCCATTGCGATCAGGCTAAGTACCCGGAACACCCAAAACAATTTTGTAATAATGTGTAGGGCGAGTGACGGACAATTGTGTTTTAAAGATACAGGATAAATTTTGGTACCATTAATACGGTTCGCTCATAACCGCGGCTTCAAACTTATTATTTCCAAAGACAAAGCAATTGCTAAAAGACGGCGTCGAGTTTCGATCCTGGGTTGCAAAAAAGCAACTATTCTAGGCTTAACCACTCTGACATCTAAGATGGAACATTTGTCTATGGCCACACTCCGCATATCCAAACGAGAGTCTTGTATCGTGTCTCAATCATGATTGCTGAGAGCAGTTCGGCTGTCGAAATATGCCTAGAACCTGGCCAAGCTTAGCAATTTCTTCACTTAACACTCGAAATACCTCTTTTGTACCAAGTATTTTATTCATGAATCAAGACACCGGAATATGTGAGAATGTATCGAACTCCTGTCAATTTATGATCACTTTGAATAATTGAAAGCTCGGAAACTACGTCGTTAACCTCTTCCGAAACTTCCCCCGAAAACCTGGAAACCTTTAACGTCGGAAACGTTGACTTTTTTTCGCCTGCAAATCTTACATTTTAGAGGTTTCTTTTAAATAGACACTCTCCAAATTTTATTTCAATAACCAAGTTCCTTCGTCTAACATGCGAATTTAGATTTGCGTTCACAAAGCCCGACTCTGAAAAACTCGAACAAACTGTTAGAGACAAAATGTTTTGACGCTTTTTTAATAATGTGGACAACGCAGAGTATTGCGCATTAACACGTTCATTGGAACAATTTCGGCAAAATACACTACATCAAAATCAAATTTCTTTAGATGTATCAAAACTTGCTCAAAAATGTAGGTAAAAAACCAGGTTAGTATTTTGGCTAGTGGTAATATTGAGGGGCCAAAGTGTAATGAATGTCATGCCGTTCTCGATATGCTACCCTAAGCCTTAGCTTAGCTCCTTATATGAAACATACACTAAGCCTAAGTCGAGGGTTGCCACCCCCGAATACCCCGGTCTAAGCTGTTCTATTTTCGAACGATATAGCGTATAGCCCCTCAGGGTTACCAGGGCCAGTAGTTTTATGAAACTGGCTCGAAAACACCGGAATTGATCGCTCGTTAAACGGTACCATTATGTGTTATCAAGTATGCGTTAGAGAAGAATGGGACACTTCCCAGCAGTCATGTGTTAACCCCTTAAACTATGGGTCGTCTTGCACAGCCCCCCCCCCAGTTTTAGGGAAGTAGGTCCGACCCAGCTCAGCTTTGTGGGGGTAGGTGGGATGCCGCCCACAGTTTTGAGAGGGGTCGGTTCATAAACAGCTAGGAAATCAACCTACCCCTTTCAAAACCGGTAGGGGTCGGATCTACCTCCCGCAAAATTTGAAGGGTTCGAACTTCCCCTTCTCCCTAAAACTGTGGGGGGGGGGAGAATTAGTGCGTGGCGACCCACCTAAAACTGGGGGAGTGGGTGCATGCCGAAAACGCCGGCGTCATCAAACACGGATTAACATATGAGTGCTGGGAAGTGTTTCCCCTTTTTTCTTCTTCTTCTTTAAAGAAATACTTTTCTCTAATGCACTCTTGGAATTTATCATTGCGCTATGCCTGCGCTGCCGCCTAGTCATTTCGGCAATGGTGCTAACTGCTGGTACACACAGGCTTAAGCACGTTAAGGCTATCCACTACCCGTGGGTTCGCTACCTGTGGGTACCCGCTAGGTGAGGGCTTCATATTTGAGCCCGTACCCAGCCGGCTCTTGCTACCGGGAGAATAGTTACTTCCACACAACGTTGTTACAACGCTTTGTTTATCAGTGCAGTAAATCACTATAAATCTACATCAGCATCTGTAATATATCCATTTTACACGAATTTCTTCTGTTCACGGTCAATGATTATCCTAATTTCAATTTGGTTGTACCAAACGCATGTTTTAGCCAAAACATTTCCAGTTGCAAATAAACTTTAAAAAAACCCAACTATTAGTGTTTCATTTAACACAGACTCATGTTCACAGCTACCCGAAGAGGTAAAATCAAAGGTTGGGCGACGCCATCGCTTTAGCTCGAAAATCCCATCGCGATCAGCATCTTCCTACTGATAACAAAAATTGAGCGTCCCTACAACCCCTCCCCAACTTAGTTGCTCTGGCTGCTGGTTTGTCTTCCATTTATTTCATTTCCGAGGAAATCTATTTGCAAATCAATTCCTGAATTCAAGCGTCGGGATCAGTAGGCGTTACACTATATTCCAATTTGATCTTTGAATTCATCCCTCTAACATAGCTCACTTTCAAATGTTTCTCGATTTAAGTCGCTACAATTTGATGTTGTATATATTACAGCGCTTGAGAATACGTTGATAAATTTTGACTATGAAAAGTGACTTTAATATGCAAATCACCAGCGAAGAGTGTAATAACAGACAACGTGTCGATAAATCTTATATATGTATTTATCTATATATCAATATGCTATCTTATGATGCGAAGCTAAAACAGAAAAGCGCTACAAATTGCACAAAACGTTCGTCAACCCGCCGGGAAATCCGAAACCTGAAGCCCGTGATAGTATTCAGATAGCTCTCAGAAGCTCGACAACGTTGATATAATGTCAAATGTCTTAAATTAACTCAATTTTAATGACGAAAATATTAAAAACGCTGAGTTTATGGCCAAACATTATGCAATTCAAGTGAGCAGAGTTTGAATCATGGACTCCATGGTTGCCATGATTTGAGGATGTGCTAGTGATTTGCCTTTTGTACATCTCAGTGATTTTACTTTGATCTTACATAGTACAAGGATGGAACGAATGCAAAGTCTAAGTCATTCTGTGGGAATTCTTGAAAACTGCGAAAAAAATCATTTTATTCTGCCCAAATTTTGGTTCTTGTCCAAAACGAATAGAACTTCCTTTTTGCCTCCGGTCGATTTACGATGGACCACAGTGCAGCAGTTGAGTGATCTTTTCCAGGCGATAACAACGTTTCACTTCTGTGTTACAAAAGTTGCAGCAAAACTAAGTAAAATATATTTAATGGTACTTCGCCTGAACAGCTCTTCCGTTATGATCCTGTGTGAACTGAACCTTATGTATAATAAATTTGTAGAAGTCTTGGAAAAAACGTATTTGGGAACATTCAAAGTGGAGACCTGAGCGTAACTGAAATATGGTGTTATTCAAATGCCGTCTCGTTAGAACCTTCGTCATAACGCTTCCGAACAAACTTTTTTGACTAGATTAAACCAACGTACGATTCATCTTTGCTGTTATCTGCGAAAAACCCATTGCTACCTCACACCGTCTGGCTATGTACTGCAAAAAGACAGGGACCGCTCGCATGGGAATGATTGTCTTAAGATAACTGTGACGAATTTCGGAGAATTGATAAAATCTTACCAGCTGAATAAAGAAATACCATTTGAGTTGATAAGTACCAGAATGCAGTCAAACACATATTAGCTGTTGTAACAAATTCTTAGTGACGCTTGAGTTGCACCATACATGGACGTGGACTGACTCCGACATCCCACGGGCGTTACCGGGGTTTTTGGTGAACGGTGAGGGACCGATTTTCGGTATTTCACGGGATAGGGAATGCGGTGTTTGGTGATCATTCGGGTGGGGGACCATTCTGCGCATATCACCGAGGGAGTCCGACGTATCAAGAGGATAATCCCTCCCTCTTACAATGTTGTATGATATTCACATATACAAGAAGGAAAACAGCACAGCTATTGTGACCGTTGAGTTTGAACTAAACGGAGCCGAAAAC